>OX422208.1:28639965-28745491 GCA_949130495.1 Sambucus nigra | reverse complement strand
GCTTGTGATTGTGCGTAACAGTAGTGAAACCTAAACACAAGATAACGAGGATGGGACGCATGGGTGGTTACACCAAATAGAATTATCCAAAATAAAATTACTTACATAGTTTAGGCGCCAAATTTTCCTAAACAATTCGAAAATAATTTTTATTTATTCTCACTTCATTTTACTCTGTGGAGAAACGCTCCTGTGCGAGAAGCAATTTTCGGGAAATTGCGGGATTGTAAAAACACCTCCAAAATGCTGCATTTTGGAGGCAGCTCTTATGATCCCTTAAAAAATAAAAAAACCCACTTGTCTTTTGTTAAACAATCAAACCGGACCCACTAATAAAAAAGGGACATTTGTCTTTTGTTAAAAACAAAACAAATAGGTCCATTTCCCTAAATAAAAAAAATCCACATAACTCACTCCCCCTCCCCCCCCCCCCCCCCAAAAAAAAGAGAGAGGAAAAGAGGCGTTTACTCCTACCATTCCAAAAGAGCTGTTCAAAAGGGAAAGTGGGTCAGGTTAGACATTGTTAAATAATTTCTATTCCTTTTTTATTGTTTTTATATATTTTAGTTTTTATGATTTATTGATATTAGTTTTTTTATAAATGCAATTTTTTTTCTTCAGAAAAATGGATTATCATGATTTTGGATTTAACAAGAAGATTTGCGTTAGTGATAATATGGAATTATAAATTGAGATTGAGAAAAATGTAAATTTAGAACAACAATATATGGCTTCAAATTCTAATGAAAATGATTGTGATTTTAACCCTGAAGTCTAACCCGAATTGAAGCAAAAAATAGGGTAAGAGTTTCAAACACTTGATGATGTCTGAACTTTTTACAATGCATATGATAAAGAATCTGTATTTAGCGTCCGTAATTATTCTATTAAGAAGTATGTGGTAGCAAAAGACATCATAAGCAAAGAGTTGATTTGTTACAAACAACGAACGGGTGCTGTCATAGCAAGTGCCGATACATCTAGACGTTGGGGTTTCATTGGGGATTATTGTAATTCTAAACTTGTGGTGGTGAGGTCTTTGAGTTGTACATATGTGGTTAGAACTTTTTTGGAGAGTCATAGTCATCCGTTGGCGACTATGCGGCAAAACACCTTTTTTGCAATCTCATCGAAGTGTTTCGAGTGCCCAAAAATGCTTAACTCAAAAACTCGATATGATTAATATACCACTGCACCAATAATTCCATTTCCTTGGAGTGCAAGAAGGAGGGTTTAAAAATATAGGGTTCACACAAAAAGATTTATACAACATAGACTGGATAAACGCAATGAATTGAAAGGGCATGATGGAGATATCTTACACGAGTTTTTGAAAGTAGAACAAGGAAAGAATCCTTGATTCACATTTCAAATTTCAACGGATGATGACCAGAGGATTAAACATCGTGTGACACCCCGACTAATTAAATATCGGGTAGCTACTCCTTTATTAAATTAAATCAAAATGCCAAGTTGGCTCAGTTAATAGCATCACTGTCGAAAACATTTTATTATTACTAACCACCTAGTATTTAAAAGTAAGTTGTCAAATTTTAATTAAAGTCTGATTAACATGGAGTAAAAGATTTAAAGCAAGAATAATATCACCATTCACCATAACGAAATAATAGAATAACCAACCACATAATATAAATAAATCCGGAGGAGAACTCCTCACAACAATCCCACAAACTGAAAAGAATTAACTACATACTGAATACTGAATCAATACATGCCAAAGTCTGAAAAACTGAAATGGAAACGTATCTCTAATGGAACTGGGCAACATGCCCTAAAACTGAGGAATACTGAATATGGAATCCAAATGATAGAAGCGTCTAAAAGCAAATCCCTGTAGCTTCCACAAACAGCTACAGCTCGTCATCTGAGTGAGAATCCTATGCATGGTGTCCTTGTGGCTGGGCACCTAAAATGGTTTTACAAGAAAAAAATAGATTTGAAAGCAAACGGGTCAGAGCCCGAATGTGGAGATATTTTAAAAACCTGCAAGTGCTTTAAAAACATTTAAAACATTAAATGCAAAGTACATGTTAGGACGTGCACTCACATGAAATTCTCACCTCTCGTCTAACTGTGCACTCTTAACGTAAGTACCCATCTAAAATGACACAAACCCCTAGCTAAGTGACATCATATCTAGCTAGACTGTCATAGGTTCTACCCTTATTACTCGGTTCCCATTATCATTATAACGATTGTTGATGTAAAAAACTAGATTGCTCTAATTATTCAATCACAGATAAATAAATAAGACTAAGATTTTTAAAGTGGTTCGGCTAGGAATAAAGCCTACGTCCACTGTTATGTTATTGCTGATTGTTTGTGGAATTCTTGATTACAAGTTCTCTCAAGAAATTCCGGTCCCCTTTGAATGAGGATGATACAAGGTATTTATAGCCTTGAGGCTGTTCATGAAAGGTCCGATACATTAAATGAAATACATATGAAAGGGTAATACATTTAATGCAGCGTGCACGTCAAGAATACAAGCATTCAATGAATATCTGAACTGTTGATTATCTGGCAATTATTGATACGACCGAGATGAAGCTCGGACCGCCATAGCTGTTCGCTGATCAGGAGTTCCTCGGAACATTAGAGTACCTCGGTATGTTAGAGTTCCTCGGTGCGATAGAGTTCCTCGGTGTGATAGAGTTCCTCGGTGAAACTGTGCCACGTAGATTGACACGTGTCTTCGTATTATTCGTCCACATCAGCATATTAATTTTGGTATCAACAGAAGCCCCCAATGTTTCATATTTCGAGTTTTGAGGAGTATGTAACATTCTTTCTCGGTACATGGCAATATTAAATGACCTTCCTGGGTTTCAGGAACATTATATTCAAATTTCCTTCTTATTTCGCTGTTTTTTGCCTTTTTTATAAGCGCTTCGATCTTCGTGTAATTTTTGTCCTTTTAGCCGCCAGAAGTTCAGTAGTTTCTTTTTGGTAATCATTTCTTTCGCCGCTTCCCAATGCAAAGTATTTAAACTTCTTTGGTAACCATACCGTCGTCTACTTTTCCCAATTTTCTGCGTTCAAGCTTTCTATTCTCTCTTTCAATCTTGTGTGTTCGTCCTTGTTTTCGTTCGTCAGCTCTTCTTTCTTCCTGTAAGCTTTTTCTTCCTACCTCTTTTACTCATCATGGTTTATGTTATTGAATCTGTTGAAAAATTCCGCTCTGATTTTTCCATCCCAACTTGGGTAATTTTGGAGGAATTTGCTGGAACTCAAGATTATTTTCATTTGGCTGAGGGACATTGGTTCCCAAGTCTTTTTATTGCTGAATGCGGTTTTTCCTTTCCACCAAACCCATTGAGTCTCGAATTTTGTCAATATTTTGATCTTGTCCCTGGGGTTTGCATAAGAACATTGCAGACGAGCACATAAGGTCTGCATCATATTTGTTGCAGTATAGGAGTTACACAACCTCTTATACTGCTCGCCCTGTTGAACCTGCATCAACTCCAGAGGGTTCCTCTTCAGATTCTCATATCCCTTTATCTCAAAGAATGGGCAAGAAAAGAGCTCCTCCTGCTCTATTTGATGAAATTTCTTCTGCTGTTGGAGCCAAGAAAGGCAAAACTGATGTCCCAGAAGGGACTAAAAAAGTAGATGCTGGGTCCTCCAAAGCTGTCGAGAAGCCCCCAGTGGCCCCGAGCAAGAAAAATGCTCCTGCTGATGTAATTACAATCTCTCCGACCAAGACTTCTTCCTTGGTTGATGCTGCTGACCCTCCTTTGAAGAGATTGAGGAAATCATCCTCAGTTAATCTTGCTGGAACTGCATCTTCTCTACCCGCTGGTGGTAGTAGTGTTTCAAACATCATTCTTCCGAGTTCTTCAATGAGCTCAGTTATACCCGAAGTTCTCGGGGTTGATGAAAAAATTCCTAGGGATACACTGACATCCCTAGCTGCTCGTCATCTTTCTTCAGTAAATTTCTCATACCTTTGGTCTTTCTTTCTTTCTCTGAAAGCTTGCATTTTGTATTGACTTTGCTCTTTCTCTTATCTTTCAGCTGGTGAACTACTTCAATACCATCGTGAAGAAAGATCAAGTTATTAAAGCTTCCAGTTCCTCGTCCGATGTTGACGATGCTTTGTTGGGTTTAGCCCAATCTGTGAAGGAATCTCGCCAACAGTACATCGAGGAGAAAACTGTTTGGGAGAAAAAGCTGACTGTGGCTGAGGCTGATAAGATGAAGATGGCTGAAACCTCCAAGAATTTGGAGGAGAAAGTTAAAGTTTTGGAGGTTAAACATCAGGACTCTGATGATAAGTTGAAGAAGGCAGAGGAAGAATTATCTACTCTGCGAGATATCAAGGTTAAGAAAGAGGAATTGGAAGTGAAACTCTCCTCGGAGAAATTGAGGAGAAAGGTCGCAATCAAGAAAAATTTCAGTGCTGGTTGGGAGAAAGGATGGGAGAGAGGGATAGCTGCAATGACATCCCAAGTCCAATATGGGAAGTCGAAATACTTCCATGAAGGCTGGGTAGCTGCTCTGCAAGAGCTAAAGGTCCAAGACGGTTCTGATCTATTCCAACAACATCTCCCTGATCCTCCTCCCCCAATTGTGGAAGAAGAAGAAGATGAGCCTGCCTCAGATGAGTCTTCTATGGCTATGGGTGATCAAGTTTCTGCCTTTCAACCATCTGCCACCGAGGACGTTTCTTCCATGCCTCCTCCTCCCGAGAAGATTCCTACCGATCAAGCTGTTGTTACCACCGAGCAACCGAGCTCCTCGTCCCAGCCTCCCGAGAAAGTCTTGGGGGACAAGGAAAAGGTGTGAAGTTGTTCGGTATCATTTATATATTTCCTTGTAATCGAACAATGTAACTTTTTGATGATCTAATAAAATATATCTTTGCTCATCTCTGTTGTTGATAACTTGTTTTTGTTGATTGTTGTCTTTTTCTCGTCTTTAGTTTGTTGCTAGAATGGAATTGATCTCTTCACATGATACCGAACTGATGCAGCAATGTCATCAATACTATAAAGCTGGTCATACAGACCTTAGTACATCGGAAATTGCTGATATCCTTGGTCATGGTGCTTCAGAACAGGCTATTGAAGCTTATCGGTACTTAAAAGATTTACTCGACCGAGCTGTGGCCAACAATGTCGCTTATTATGACTTGATTGAGGAGCTGCATTGTTCCTTAGAGGATCTCCAAGGTCAGCATAATGAATCAATGGCTTTGTTACACAAAGATTATGAAAATAGACACCAACAACTTTCTTCTGAAACAGGCCATAAGAAGATCATTGCTGGATATGATATTAGGGAAAGGACCCTAAAAAGTGAAGTTGAAGCGTGCAGGCAGATTGCCGAGATCCTGGAGCAAGAAAATAATAATCTGCAGAAAAAATTGGCTCAGTATGAATCTGTTGCCTCCTCTTCCACTGCATTAGTACCTGTTACTGATGAAGTTTTCTCGTTCTTAGAGGTCGAAAACGCCAAACTAAGGCAAGAGCTGGAGGACTTAAGAAGATCTGCCATTTCTGGAACAGCTCGGGGACGAGGAAGAGGTTCTCGGGGGCGAGGAAGAGTCCTCAGCCAAAATGTTGAAGAGGCTCGCACTCGGTCTACTCTGGAAACTCAAGCATTCCAGTTGAAAGTAAAAGACCGTGCTTTGACTGAAATGTCTAATAAAAATCTGTCTCTGGAAGACCAGCTTACATCGACGAAATCTGCCTTGCATAATAAGGATCTTTTTGCCAAAAGCCTTCATGAACAATTGGATAGATTAACCTTCCAATTCCACAAACAGCCAAGGGAATTCTGGATGGCAGGATACAATGAAGCCCTTGTTCACCTGGATGCTCGTATTGAACATGCCAACAATGAAGGTTACAAGCAAGGATGGTTAAACGCACTGGGTGTGTTAAAATTGGAGCGAGGGCACTTCTTATGGGATTATCATGCTCCTGGGCTACTGGACTTGCCTATGCCACCTTTTAAATTGGACATGGCCTGGATCCCAGCTCGTTCCATTCCTCGCAGTCTAATTTCAAAATACCTCGGTGATTATAGCCTTCATTCCCAAGTTGAATTATCTCGTCCTGAGCATCTTTTGGATACACCCTCTGTGATGAACGTCAGAATGCTCAGAGATGTTAATTTTATCAATTCTCCCCTTTGCCTAGAAGACCCTCCTGCCGGCGAGGAACCTGTTTCTAAAGCAGAGGGCAAAAAGCCAATAGAATAGGGATATCAATGTAATAGTTTGTAATTTATTCTGGAAATTTTAATGAAAAGACTTTCATTTTATGTTTGCCAATTTTCTATTGTCTTGTGTTTATCAAACACCTTTATATTTGCATACGTATCTATGTATCTATAAAGATAACAATATTGTGCTATACATCAAGCAAATTAATAAAAAGTTACAAGTATCAGGGTTGTTCAATCACTTAATAATAAAGTAATGAATATAAATTGTTCAAATTGTTTCCAACCAACCAAGGTAGATAAACAATGTTTGTCGACCAACTATAATTGATGGGTTTTTATCCCCGACCAGCTATACTTGGTTCAATTTCAAATATAAAAATTTGAATTTGTCCGACCAACTTAGGTCAATAATTTGTCCTCGCCGACCAACTACAGTTATTGGGTTTTTATCCCCGACCAACTATACTTGGTGTATTTTTTGAATATTTTGTTCTTCAAAGAAACTCTTTGTAATAATATTACCTCCCGACCAACATAAGTTGTAATATGAGAGTATATTTTTATCTTACCAACCGTAATTGATCACGCTGGTGTACACCTTTTAACCAAAGGAATATTTTTGGCTCCTTAGAGCTGTCCTCCTAACCAAAGGAGGTTGGCTACTTATAGCACTTTTGCTCCGTAGAGCTTGTCCTCCTAACCAAAGGAGGTTGGCTACTTATAGCACTTTTGCTCCGTAGAGCTGTCCTCCAAAGGAGGTTGGCTACTTATAGCACTTTTGCTCCGTAGAGCTGTCCTCCTAACCAAAGGAGGTTGGCTACTTATAGCACTTTTGCTCCGTAGAGCTTGTCCTCCTAACCAAAGGAGGTTGGCTACTTATAGCACTTTTGCTCCGTAGAGCTGTCCTCCTAACCAAAGGAGGTTGGCTCCTTAGACCACTTTTGTTGAGTAGTGTATTACACTAGTATTCCCCGAAAAACTTTCAACCAGAAAGAAAATGGCGAAACATCCTCGTTTTATTCATAATGAAAGAAATGCTTTACATTTGACATCACTGATAATACTTGCGCAGGTGTTCAGCATTCCATGCGTTCTTAAATTCCTCTCCTTCTAGAGTTGCTATTCTGTAAGTTCCTGGTCGAACAACCTCTGTAACTCGGTAAGGTCCATGCCAGTTTGCTTCTAGTTTATTCTGCTTCTGAATGACCTTCTTTAGCACATAATCCCCTTCTTTTAGATCACATTTCTTTACCCTTTTGTTGTAAAACAGAGCTGTTCGTTGTTGATAAGCAGCATTCCTAATGGCTGCCTCTTCTCTGACTTCTTCGAGCATATCCAAATCCAGTCTTCTCATCAAATCACTGATCGGAGAATTGAAATTTAACACCCTGTGTGTTGGTAGGCCCAACTCGGCAGGTATCACAGCCTCACTTCCAAATGCTAACATATATGGTGATTCTCCTGTTGCTGCTCGGGGAGTTGTTCGGTAAGCCCACAAAACTGACTGTAGCTCATTAATCCAATTTGCTTTAGCCTCACTTAACCTCTTCTTCAACCCATTTAATAATGTTCTGTTCGTCACCTCAGTCTGTCCATTGCTTTGGGGATGGCCTGGTGCTGAATGAAACTTCAAGACATTCGACTGATGGCAATAGGCAGCAAATTCTTCATTATCAAATTGTGTTCCATGGTCTGTGATGAAAGCGTGGGGGAGACCATATCGACAAATGATATTCTTCCATATGAACTGGTACACCTTCTCGTACGTCATATCAATTAGTGGTTCTGCTTCCACCCACTTAGTAAAATAGTCTACTGCCACGACGAGATACTTAAACCTTCCTCGGGTCGTCGGCAGTGGTCCAACCAGATCAATTCCCCACATGGCAAATGGCCAAGGTGATGTTATGGGTGTCAACAATGCCTGTGGAGTTCTTCGGATGGAGGAAAAACGTTGGCACTTGTCACACTTCTTAGCATACGCTATACAATCAGCCCTCATCGTCGGCCAGTAATATCCTTGTGTCATCACTCTTTGCAAAAGAGTCCGACCTGCTACATGAGCTCCGCATGATCCTTCATGGATTTCTTCAATCAATTCCTTGACTTCTGATGGATGTACGCATCTCTGCAAACCTGCCATAATTCCCCGTCTATACAAAACACCATTAATTAATATATACCGAGCATCTTTATACTTCAGCTTCTTAGCAAGGAGCTTATCCTCTGGTAGCACTCCTTCTTCAATGTATGCTCTGATAGGATCCATCCAAGATGGTCCTAAATCAAGGGTAATAATCTTCACTGTCAGATCTTCTTCTATGCTCTGACTTTCTAATATTTCAATTGGTATTGTTCTTCGCAGCTCGATGCGCGTAGCTGACGCTAGTCGGGCCAATGCGTCTGCTCTAGCATTCTCCAATCTCGGTATCCTCACCAATTGAATAGCATCAAATTCTGCCAATAACTCCATCACTTTTGCATGGTACTTCACCATTAACTCTCCCTTTATTGCATATATTCCCATCATTTGATTCACAATTAATTGAGAATCACTGAAAACAATTACTTGTCGTGCCTCCATAACTTTCGCCAAATGAAAACCTGCTATCATCGCCTCATATTCAGCCTCATTATTGGAAGCTTTGAATTGGAATCTCAAGGCATACTCCATGTCAATATCATCTGGAGAGTTTAAAACAATCCCTGCTCCACAACCAGCCGTGCAAGATGATCCATCTACATATAATCTCCATGTATGTAACTCGTCTTCAAATTTCTTATCTGTTAGAGTTCCTCGGTGAAATATCATCTGTTTTCTTTCATCATCCCCGGGTATCCTTCGTTCCTCGTTGGTCATTTGTTCGCGCCCTTCTACCAACCGGAGTTGGTCGGGGTTTGAATATGATGATTTTTCTACATCCACAAATCCTTTTACCAACCTTGGTTGGTCTGGATCTGTGTCTGTTGATCCTGTATCGTCCACAGGTAGGTCAGCAAGCACCTTTTTCTCCTCGGGGGTATCCGGGTATGTGAACTCTGCTATAAAATCTGCCACGGCTTGCCCCTTCAACGATGATCTGGGTTCATACACAATATCATATTCACCGAGCTCTATTGCCCAGTACATCAATCTTCCTGATTTTTCTGGCTTGTGAAGGGCTTGTCTTAACGGCATGTCGGTATACACAATTATGGTATGGGCCTGGAAGTATGGCCTCATTCGTCTACTTGCTTCAATTAATGCTAATGCCAATTTTTCCAGCTTTGGGTATCTGATTTCCGCACCTCGGAAGGCCTTGCTTGTGTAATAAATTGGCTTCTGGACTCCATTCTCCAATCTGATCAACGCCGAGCTAACTGCATTTTCTGATACTGCCAAATACAAGTACAACTTTTCTCCAGTTATTGGCCTAGACAACAATGGTGGGGCTCCCAAATACTTCTTCAAATCTTGAAAGGCTTTCTCACATTCATCAGTCCACTCGAAACTTTTTCGCAGTGTTTTGAAGAATGGGAGGCATTTATCAGTTGCTCTGGATACAAATCTGTTGAGGGCTGCAACTCGTCCGGTAAGACTCTGTACTTCTTTCCTCATCGTTGGGGATCGCAGCCCTAAAAGAGCTTTGATCTTTTCTGGATTTGCCTCAATACCTCGTTGGTTGACGATGTATCCGAGGAACATTCCTTCTCGTACTCCAAAAGTACACTTCGTCGGGTTAAGCTTCATCTGGTATTTATCCAGTTGATCAAAAGTTTGACTCAAGTCAACCAAATGATCTGCAGCTCTCTTGCTTTTGGTGAGCATGTCGTCGACATAGACCTCCATATTGCGGCTGATTTGTTCGGTAAAAACCTTGTTCATCAACCGTTGATATGTTGCACCTGCATTTTTTAAACCAAAAGGCATAACATTATAACAATAAGTTCCCCTTGGGGTAATAAAAGAAGTACTTTCCCTGTCTTCAGGTTTCATTTTGATCTGGTTGTAGCCAGAATAAGCATCCATGAAGCTGAGTAGCTCGTGTCCCGAGGTAGCATCCACTAGTTGATCAATTCTGGGCAATGGAAAATGATCTTTTGGACATGCCTTGTTGAGATCAGTAAAATCAACACACATTCTCCATTTGTTGTTCTTCTTCTTTACCATCACCACATTTGCCAACCAATCTGGATATTTCACATCTTCAATGAATTGGGCTTTCTGGAGTTTCTCGACCTCCTCTTGTATGGCCTGGTTCTTCTCGGGACTAAACACTCTTCTTCTCTGCTTCACAGGCTTGATCTCCTTATTCACATTGAGTTCATGACATAAGAAGTTTGGATCTATTCCTGGCATGTCTTCATGACTCCAAGCAAAAGTATTCTTCCTGCTTCTCAAGAAGATTATCAACTCCTGTTTTATTGAAACATCCAACGTTGAACCTATCTGGGTTACTCGTTCGGGGTGCTCGTCGTCCAGAATTACATTTTCTGTAGATTCCACCACCTGTCCTTTTACAAGTTGGGATTCATCTCTGGGATCAAGGGTTTCAATTTCTATGCCTTCCTCCACTTGGTAAGTGGTAGTCTTTTTCCTGGACTCTTCAAGTTCCTCTTGCTCGGCAGACGAATAATAGCATTCCCGAGCTACTTTTTGATCACCTTTCACAATTCCAACCCCAAAATTTGTTGGGAATTTCAAGCACTGATGTACCGTAGATGGAACTGCTTCGAACTTCTTCAATCCAACTCTTCCCATGATGATGTTGTAGGCTGACTGCACATTCTTATCCATCACAAAGAAGCGTATTCTTTCTGTTCGACAAGCAGGCCAAGTTCCAATGAGTATATCCAACTTGATCGTCCCAAGTGGAAAAACTTTCTCGCCAGCAAAACCCAGAAGGGGTCTGTGATAAGGTTCCAATTGAGATAATTTTAAATTCAAGCTATCAAAGCATGAATAGTACATGATGTCTGCCGAACTACCATTGTCTACTAACACCCTTGAAATGACCACATCCTTCATCCTCATTTTGATCACCAAAGGATCATCATGAGGGTAAAGAACACCTGCCAGGTCGTTTTTTGAAAAACCAATCACTAGCTTCTCTTTGTTTACCTTCCTCGGACGATCATCCTCGGCCAGGTTTATTCGCTGAATGTATGAACAAGCTTGAGCCTCTCCGAGGTAAGCTTTTCTTTCTGCAGTAAGGTCTCCTCCTCCTGCATCTCCTCCTGTAATAACATTACAATCAAATGACCCAAAACTTATGGAAAATACCTCTCGTTCAGGTTTCCTTGGCTTTTTGGGAAGATCGGGGTCATCATCTGGATCCTCTTCATGGTCCCTCCTCTTTTTCTCCTCTGCACGACGAGGAGATCTAGATCTCTCTCTAGTTCTATCATCATTCTTCCTTTCGCCTCTGCGATCTACATACTTTGATAATTTTCCTCTTCGGATGAGTGTTTCAATCTCGTTCTGAAGGGCTATACAATTTTTGGTCATATGGCCATGATCTTTGTGAAACTCGCAATATTTGGCCTTATTCCTCAGGTCGGGATTCGTCTTCAGTTTCTCTGGCCACTTGATTTCCTCGTTATTCCTGATTTCTTCCAAAACATGATTAATACCCATTTTCAATGGAGTATAATTATCATACTTCTTTAGGACTTCCAACTTTATCCTGTTATTTCTGGAATGTTTGTCACCACCATTACCTTTCTGATCTTTCTTCTTAGAGTTGTCGACCTCCACTTTAACTTCTTTATCCATATTCTTTTTCGCAGCCATAGCCTCCTCGGCATTCATGATTTTGGCCGCCTTTGCCATCAACTCCGACATATTTTTAGGTGGATCTTTGGCCAAAGTGTAGTACAGCTTGTTGGGCAGCAAACCACTCATCAGAGCAGTGATTGCTGTCTTTTCTTCATAATCTATGACTTCCAACTTCTCGTTATTGAAACGAGTTATGTAATCTCTAGTACTCTCACCTGATTTTTGTCTAACACTAAGCAAGTGTGCTACTCGCTTTACCGGCTTTGCTCCAAAACAAAAATTTCCAATGAACAATTCGGCTAACTGAATAAAAGTTGAAATCTTACCCCGAGGAAGATTATTGTACCATATCTGTGCAGATCCGGTAAGAGTTCCCGAGAATGCTCTACACCTCATCTCGTCGGGGACAGCGTAGATATCTGCAGCAGCTTGGTATTGTTCTATATGAAGCACGGGATCTGTTTTTCCATCGTACTTGGGGGTCACTACAGGTGCTTTGAATTTTGACGGTGTAGGGAAATCCACAATGGCTTGCACAAAAGGTGTTCCTTGAACAAAAGTTCTCTGTAAGGGGTTCCTCGCCTTAGCCATTTCTCCCAGTCTATCCTCCAACCGTTGGATGGAACCTTTCCATGCTTCATTTCGTTCCTCGGGCCGCCTAATCCGAGCAACTGATCGCTCCGACATAGCTTCCTGAGATTTATCTCGACGAGTGGCTGGTCGAGATTGTGCAGATCCTTCTCTCAAATCTGGTGGTAGCCGAAAACTCTTTGAGGGAGCTCTAGGCGGACTCATGTTCCTCCTTGGTCCTAATCGACTGAAAGGAGACGCCCTGCTTAATCTTTCCAAAGCGCTGGTTCTTTCCGGAGAGAGTGTGACACGTTGATCTGTCTCCGTAGCCCGTATCGATGATGTTCGCCCAGGTTGATACGTAGAATCAGTAGACTCCCCATTGCGATATGACCCAGTACGTCTGGATTGTGACTTCCAACGATCACTCCTATACCCTGAATAGGTAGGTGCACCGCCTTGAAGAGTTTGAATGAGTTGCCTCACAGATTCTTGCATGGCGGTTTGTCCTTGAGCCAGATTTGTCATAATTCCAGCCAGATCTGGAGGTGCAGATGGGTTTGGAAAATTTCCAGTATTTCCAGCATTTCGATTACTGGATTCGGGATCATCTGCCATTGATAACAAATGATTTTTGGTGAAAAACGATTGCAACAGTCGTTCCCACAGACGGCGCCAATCTGTTGATGTAAAAAACTAGATTGCTCTAATTATTCAATCACAGATAAATAAATAAGACTAAGATTTTTAAAGTGGTTCGGCTAGGAATAAAGCCTACGTCCACTGTTATGTTATTACTGATTGTTTGTGGAATTCTTGATTACAAGTTCTCTCAAGAAATTCCGGTCCCCTTTGAATGAGGATGATACAAGGTATTTATAGCCTTGAGGCTGTTCATGAAAGGTCCGATACATTAAATGAAATACATATGAAAGGGTAATACATTTAATGCAGCGTGCACGTCAAGAATACAAGCATTCAATGAATATCTGAACTGTTGATTATCTGGCAATTATTGATACGACCGAGATGCAGCTCGGACCGCCATAGCTGTTCGCTGATCAGGAGTTCCTCAGAACATTAGAGTACCTCGGTATGTTAGAGTTCCTCGGTGCGATAGAGTTCCTCGGTGTGATAGAGTTCCTCGGTGAAACTGTGCCACGTAGATTGACACGTGTCTTCGTATTATTCGTCCACATCAGCATATTAATTTTGGTATCAACAACGATCTCAATTAAATAGGGGCTTAACGTAAATTCAGGTTCTCACATAAAAGTAATACAACTCATTATAGATTATCCCTTTTATGTTATTCCATAGTTATACACACAATACCATATGAAAGTTCCCATTTTATTAAGTGTATATTTTCCACAACATAAATATACAATATAAGCACCCCGAGACTAAGCTGCGGTGCACACATACTCTGCTATCCATCCCGATACATCACGTACATAAGGAATCACGTATTCCGAATCTCTCAGGAATAGCTCAGATAACACAAATCACAAACAGTGGAGGCGAACACAGTCACATCACATGGGTCACGCACATACCTACGCTCCCACGATCAGCAGACTTATTAACATCCCAATAAGTCCTTCTCTGACCTATGTTCTCGAGGTACCAGTCTAAATCCCCCCCGTAGGCACACAAGGATTAGAGGGTCCTAAGCGAACGCAAACCTCCCGTGATAGCAAGTATGGTAGGTATGTCATACACACAAATCATATACCAATACTAAGTAGAACACATCTTAGTAATCACCTTAGTTTAATTGTAGTACATATCGCATTCTCGTACCAACTTAATATATATACAACTTATATAATCCCGGTCCATATTCCTACGCGCCATAATTTATTCTCACGTCGTAGTAGGCACTCACGTCTCGGCTCATAATGTCTATTTGATTCGATCCACACTTATATAAGATTTTCTCCTCATAATAACCCAAATGTCCCAAATCTAACAATAAATCATCAAATAAATGTTATCTCTATCCTCGAACAAGTTTACGGGACTCCCAAAATCAAAACAGGCCAAAAAGGCCTAAACTGTCAGCTCGTTAGAAGTCTCGTTCGAACGAACTGTACCTTCTAACGACATCTCGTTCGAACGAAGGTATCGAACGAAATTTCCCCTCGTTAGAAGCAACTGGTCAACTCGTTAGAAGCTCGTTCGAACGAGATCGTTCGAACGACCTGGGAAGGCCTTCTAACGAACGACCAGTTTCGAGCCCAGATTTCTTAGTTTCGTTTTTCACCAATTTCTACTCCTCTAAACTCATCTATTTAAGTTCCTTATCCACACACACGTGAATTATACTATATTCGTTCACGCTTTTAGGATTTAATTCATTTTTCGTACACATTGGTATAAAGACACTCTTTAACATTTTTATTCCATAAAAATGCTGCACTTTAAGAAAATTACCAATTTACACTTTATTTTCCAAACTTATGAATTAGTCCCTTAACAAGTGTTATTATTGAAATGGTCATTAAGTTTCCAACTTAACACTTTAAACACTTTAGCCATTTAACACTTGTTTATTACCACACTCTTGCCAATATCCACAATTCTTATTTAACAGCCATAATATATAAAATGGCACCCTCAAGACTACTTTCTAATTCTTAGAAGTTTCCATTTCTTCCATTCATCATTAGTAGTCTCACACTCTTCCTCATTCAACATTTTGTTCAACAAAATATCCACATTTTTATTCCAAAAATGTCCATTATTAGTCTTACCAGAAAAGCACATTAAAACACTATTATCAAACATTTTTATTCCATAAAAATGTTTATTATTTATTTTTCACTAGAAATACACCAGAATGACATTCCGTTCATCTTCTTTCCATAAAAATGTGTATTATTACTTTTTCACTAAAAGTACACAAAAATGACATTTATTACATTTTTATTCCATAAAAATGTGTATTGTTACTTTTTCGCTAAAAATACACCAAAATGACATTTATTACATTTTTATTCCATAAAAATGTGTATTATTACTTCCTAAAATTTATTCTATTTCCAAGACCAATTTTATATCATCTTTTGATACAATTTCATGCAATACCAACATGTCTACTAATCAACATATATATATAGCCTAACAACATGCTGAAATATACAATTCCTTGAACTTAAATCAAAGTTAGGGTTCCCCACCTCAAATGAAGTCCTATATATGGTGGAGATGGTGATAAAGGTGGGTGACTCCGCCACCTTCAAAGTTGACCCTAAAGGAAGTCACAAAAGCTCCACTATAGAAGCTCCAATAGTTTCAAAAATGTTTAGCAACCCATCTTCTTTCTTTAAGAGAAATCGCAAAAAACAATCTTCCAAACTTCCAACAACATATCTAATGTTTTCGCAACTCTTACTCACAAATGGTGGATTGTGTGTTTATTTTCAGGTTGGAGTGTGGTTATCGCAGCTAAGAATATGGCGAGCATAAGAGATTGTGAGAAATGGCGAACATAAGAGATTGTGAGAAATGGTGAACATAAGGGTTGGAGTGTGTGTCCTTAAGGGATTGTGAGAAATGATAATGCCCCGATTTTCTACCCCCAAGCCTCTCTCATATACCCAATCGTACAGTCTATAAATCTTTAATATGAAATATTTTTATCCCAAGATTACACCATATCAGGTGTTGGGACCTCTACCAGTCGACAACACACATAATCGTCAGTGGTGACGATTCGCAGCTCCTCTTTCTCTCTAACATTAGTTTACTAGCCCATAGTTCTTATTATATGCGAGGAATTTCATCCCTATAGATATAAGTTCCAAAACAACGAATCGAAGGCTGACAGCACATCAACAGAATTGACCATCCTTTGACGTCGTTTGAGCGACATGATTGTCGTTCAAGTGAAACACTCCCCTCGCTCGAGCGACCTTTGTGGTTGTTCAAACGACCCAATTCATTTTTTCGCAATCTGACCTAATTTGTTTCCGGATTTAAAAGAAGATATCTATATAATTTAATTGCTTCCTAACCCCATACTTTTATATAAAATATAAAACCAATAATTTTCTTCACTATAATTTACTTCTCCTCATGTGTGATCCATATACATAATTTAATTAATTTAACTGGGCGGGATATTTCAAATACTTTCTAAAATAAAAAGTTATAAACATAACAAATACTCCCTCCATCCCGAGTTCACTATTCCTTTTTGTATTAACCTAAATCAAGAGTTCACGAAAAATAATTTCATCCATATAGATATAAGTGTTGAACTTAATCATTGATCGAGTATATCCTTAATCCACAAAAAATACATATATGGACTCTTAGTTTGGGAGAGAGGGAGTATAATATTATTATCTTGAAACAAATAAATGATTTTGAACTTTCCTCTTCCACCTTTCAAATTTGTTCTTAAATTTGTGCATTTTGTTTTCTAAATTGTTTAAGAGTTGAGCACTCTCCAAAATAAAGCATATTCAACCAATTCGGATTCCCTCTGTAGAGTAGGTAATATATTCTTCAAGAATATTCTCTTAATCTTGCAGAAAATATAATTAAATTCATTGTTTCAAAATGGCTAAACACGTCAATGTAGAATCTTGTATTAATTTCAATCGTGGCTGAATTTTTAAAATTTTAGGGTTTTAAAGTTTCGTCCCCTCCATTTACTTTTTGCAATTGAGTTTAACCCCTGTAATTTTCATGTGTTGAGGTTTGGACCCCGAAATAACATTTAGCGATGGCAAATGTTTTTATGACACTTTAATGTCACTAACAGGAACTTTGGGGGCCAAATCCCAAGAACTAAAAATGTTAAGGGTCAAAGTCAATATAAAAGAATTAATGGGGGTAATCTTAATTTTGCAAGCGTACATTGATCTTTAAAACAATTATAATTATTTTGTTGATGTACTTACAATATTTGTGAATCAATCCAAATTCACTCGAATAGATCTCGATTTCCACCTAGTTCTTTGGTTTAACATATTACTTGATTTAAAAAATGGATCTTGACAGGTAAATCCTAAGACATTTCCTAATTAGTCCTATCAAAACATTTTTTTTTTCAATAGATCATATTTGTACATGTAGTGAATATTCACTACTTGTTTTCAAATAGGACCTATTGGTGCAAAAATATTTTTTCACACGATACGTTTGAGCAAAAAAAATAACGCCAGACCTATTTGACTACATAGTTTGCAAATAGGGACAATTGGTAAAAAAAACCTTAAAAAATCCGTGACCACATTCCTCTTATGATTGTTTTAGTGATGCTACTTAATTTTGTTCTTAGAAATTGCAATTTCATACATATGGTTATAGTTAATTTTTCATCATCAATATTGCCTTCTTCGATGACCCATATATTTTTTGGTAAATTGTATTAAACTCTTCTGCCTTTAAACCTACACCACCCCGTCCTTCAACCTATTGACCTGCCCCAATTATGTTACATTTAGCCGAACGGATCATGGGCGATATCAGATTTGGCAAAAATAAGGCACAACGTGAAGTTATTTGTTAATGAGTGGAACCTTAATGGTTACAGGTCATATCAGTGTCAACTCGATAAGACACGATAGTTAACGGGTCGAGTTAGTGTTTAATCCATTCACCCATTAAGTTCCATTAATTTATGTAAATAAGAAATATTGTTAGGTCTTACAAATATTTTAATTATTGTAATGTTAATGTATTGACATTGAATTTTACGTAATGAGAGCTTTATTAATATTGATGAATTAACGAGTTTAGTATTGCTTAATATTTGACTAATGTATCAACCCGTATATGAGTTATAATTATTTATTATATTAATGGACAGTAACGAGTGAATATGGCATGACAGGTTAAGGTGACATATTGGGTTTGAATATTATTTTTCCTCGAGATAAAAAAATCACATGTTGACACACGAACCGATAAGACCGAAGCACGAAAAAACCTGACACAAACATGACTTAACACGACCCGTTGTGAGGCCTATGCGAGACACATGATCATTAAATCTTCTGCACTAACTAACATAACCTTCATATATTTTTTTCTCATTTAATATATAAAATAATCTAATTAAACATAATTTAAATTGTCCCTCTACCCACCAAGATCCAAACCTCAACAAAATTGTCAGACTGGGAGTGAGTAAGAACAATGAGTATTGATCCGAAATTGACACGATATGTCTTATTCATGTCAAGTCTTTGTTACATAAATTCATGTCGTGTCGTGTCATATTCGTATCAAAATTATAAGTCGTGTTATCATGTCTTTTAGTGTTAATTATGTTTTTATTTGGGTTATCGTCTTTATTTATGTTTAATTGAGTGTAAAAATTAAGAAATCGTGTAATTTGTGTCATGTTGCGTCGTGTTATACTTGAGTCGCGTTCTTGTCAACTAAAACACACACGAATTATTGGCGCGTCGGTCTGAAACACAACCCAAAAACACGAATTGTCACTCCTAATCAAAGTAGAAGTAATGTTAACTTTATCTCGCAAATACAAAAATATTACTTTCGCTCTAAGAAACATGAACACAGATACAATTCGAACACGACAATACAAAAAAATAAGACACAAACACTAATAATACATCAATATATAATAACAATATTATAAATTTTGTAAATAATAACACAAGCATTGTGTCCATGATTTGTATCCTCTTGGCCGTCTTCAAGCCGTGTCCAGGATTTGTGTCTTCTTGGCTTTCTTTGAGTCGTGTCCTGTCAAAACCAGTTACAAGGCACTTATACTAAGTGTCAAACGTGTGTCCAACCCTCGAACAAGCGTGTCGTATCTGACACGCATGTTCGATACTGACAACAATGATGCAAAGCTTTGTCTCTCAACAGGACATATACTCCTAAATATGAAATTAAAAACAACAATGCTGAAAATCCGTAGAAACTATTCTCAATGAAATTTATTTTAAGACTATTACAAGTTCCTACATAACTAAAAAACTTAGTTGAATAATCTAGATTCAATATGAACAAGAGCCCAAAACAAATCAAACTATATACAATTTTCTTACTTCTCTGATGAACCTCTGTCCTCTGAATCTCGTCGTCCCTGTTAACCAATACAACAAATTTAATACCAACATATATAAATATAATAATCCAATCGATTATTTTACAGAAAAATTATATTAAGATAAGACCACTTTTTTTTTTTAAATGGCAAAACTGATAGCAGTTAAATGCCAAACAAACCCATCAACAGAAAACCCCAATCTATCTAGTATTTTAACTGGAAAAAAATTGGAAACTTATAAATAACATGAACTCAACACCGAAGAAACTTGACCAACTATGTAACAAAATTTCAACGCCTAAGTCTAATTTTTTGAAATTCTGGGCAGTTCTCTCAAAATATGTATTACCATAGGGGGTAAGTCGAAATATCTTTTGATTTATTCTAAAAGAAAATTTGAATAAATTAAGGATGTTTTACAATCGTAAAATTAATTATTTTTTCCCTAATTTGATATTTACAGAGTAATACATTATGAATTTGAATTGCAACAAAATACTGAATAAAACATAAGTAGATGTACCTCCTATCATTTTCCAATTTAGGAAAACCTGATCTCTATCATACGTTCTTCAAAAACAAAATGAAAAAAACAATAAAATATACGGTGAATGCTATCAAACACATTCAGATCAGAAGAATATATGTATAAATAAATCAAACATGGAATAGTAACTTATACAAAGTCTGACAACATTTAAGCTACAGTGCAACATCCCAGCATAAGAAGATTATCACAGATGCACAAATAAGATTACCATAAATACTCGATACATTTTGATGAATGTGTGAAAACATCCTTTGGGAATGGGAACAAACTCTCGTCTCGGGATGTCCCTTTGCAACCTTTCCGGTCACACCCAACCCAAAACCATTCTAATCATTTATTCTTAGAATAACTTAATCATAATCTTCGGTCCATTTGAAATATAATTCATTTATCCATATTTTCATGTATAATTGTGACCCCCCGCCTAATTAAATACCGAGTAGCTACTCCTTTATTCAAATTAATACAAAATGTCAAGTTGGTTCAATTCATAGCATCACTATCGAAAACATTTTTAAACAATTACTAGCCACCTAATATTTAAAAAGTAAGTTGCCAAATTTTATTAAATTAAATTAACATGCAACCAATTAAATTATAAGCTTACTATACCACATCCACATCACAATCACAATAGAATAATAATGGAATAAATAAAATGAGTTTGGGGTAACACTCCCTGAATAATTCAAATATTGAATAAATCCCAATACAAAGTCTGAATAAAATAAATAATCTAAAACTAAAATGAAACTAAAAGTCTGAGAGTGCTATCTGTAAATGAAAAGGCGCGACATGCCCTAACTGATGAATGATCCAGAATATAATCAAATGCATAATGTGGATGCGTCTAATATCGGGATCATGTAACTTCCACAGTAGCTATAGCACATCAATGTAATGGAACTCCTATGCTTGGCATCCCTGTGGATGGGCACCTAAAAAGGTTTAACAAGAAAAATATATTTGAAAGCAATAGGGTCAGAGCCTGAGGTGAAAACAGTTTAAAAATATAGCAAGTGTTTAATTGCATTAAACAATAAATATTATATACATGTTAGTCACGTGCTCTCACATGAGTCCCTCACCCCTCAACTAATGTGCACGCCTAACATATATCCTTAACTTGTCCTAGTTATGCCGTTAACTAACTGGTCTGAACCACTTCTTATCCTCCCATTAATATATAAGGGTATATTCACATCATTCTAAGATGTCCTATGTGTAACTCATTTTTTCATTGCTCAGATTAATTTATAACTATTACGTTAGGACATTCTCATTTTTAATCCCATTCAAATGTCTAAATTATTCATATTCACACTTTGACAAAGAGTTTGAAATAAATACAAGTATATTATTCTCAACACAAATATATAAATAGGGCACCCCTAGGCTAAGCTGCGGTGCACACATACTCTGTTATCGCACCACGGTACATCACGTATATAAGGACTACGTGTTCCGAATCGCTCAGGAACCATTGCAATAAACAAAATCACACATATTGGAAGCGAACATAGTTCACATACCCATGGGTCATGAACATACCTATGCTCCCATGGTCATCTGACTTATCAATTCAAAAATAAGTCATTCACAACCCTATGTCCTTAAGGTACCAATCTAAATCCCCCCGTAGGCACACAAATATTAGATGGTCCTATACCGAAAGCCGACCTCCTTTGATAACAAGTATGGTAGGTATGTTATACACATAATAATCCATAGACTAAGCATTCACACAATTTAGATAACTGTTATATTATTAAAGCTATATTCTCAGCCTTATACCATTAGTCTAATTCATACACTTATATTATTCCAGATTGTACATAATATATTTCGTCGATAAGTCTCACGTTGTATAGTTTCGATTACTTAAAACCCATTGGAAGAGGTTACTAAGTCTCCTACGTATCCCATACATTAATTAAGTATGTCGAGGTCCTTATTTATATTCCAAGTCCTAACTTATCTCTCCTAAGAATTTAAACCATGTTCCCGTATCATAAAATAGGAAATTACTCGTCGGACACTCGTAAATTCAACGCTACATTTCAACCAATTTCTAATATATTCTGGGCTTCAACTATATCCCTACTTATCCCCCTAGAATCCTAATGTATTCACCTAATCCCCAACTACAATATTCGATGGCCAAAAACACTTACATTAAAAAAGGGGAAAAAGGTCACAATTTCTGAGGAGATTGATCGATCGATCAAGGGTATCGATCGATCGAGCCCAGTCGATCGATCGACTTATGATATCGATCGATCGATCAAGCAGTTGTATGCTACGGGTTTCCTTCCTTTTTAGTCCTAGTTTTGTCCCAAATCTTCATTACAAGGTGTGAAATCTTAAAGTAAGCAAGTAGGATCATTATACAACCTAATTACATGATTCTTAACGTTCCAGAACTCTTAAATCATCATCAATTAGACTTTTCTTGGATCAAATCATCATATTATCATGAAAAACCCTATTTTTCTATTTTTGTCAATAATCATTATACTTTTCTTCCTAAATCCCTTTTTAACTAATCAAGGGTTATGATTTTTTTTAATGGAATACTTCCAGAATCAAACTGCATGCAAATCCTATCCAAAATTTAAAATTCAATCTCCAAATTTAATGAGTTTCAATCATTATTTATGGCTATCACAAAATCCTACACTATTATGGATAAATTATTCGCTGAAACTTAAAGAATCAAATCACTTGCCTGGAAGTTTGATGTTCTGATCCATTGATGACGTTAAGGGTTTGGTTTTCTTCCTTTCTCCGGTCACAATTCCGATGAATAGTGGTGGTGTGTGGTGGTTATGATCTTGAAGGTTTCTTGTAACTTCTCCTCTTTCTCATATTGCCCACTCCTTTCTTTTTGATAGATAATGGCCCTAATGGCCCTAATATTGGTTGATAAATAAATCTAAAATTCGTGAGTCAAAATCCTTTAAAAATTAAAATTACTACAATACCCTCCCGGGTTACCGGTTTGGCCTAAAAAGACCTCGGGACCCAAACTAAATCCCCGGCTAGTGTTTTCTGACTATTTTGACCCTTGTGGACACGTTGGCGCACTCAAAATGACCATACAGATGATAAAATTATAATTTACTTTTAAATCGAATTAAATTGATTCCTGACGCGACTGACAAGCCCGTCCTAACTTAATTTCCAAGTTGTCGTATTTATGGCTTGCGACAATTTTAATAAATTTCATAATCATATATTACTGTATTTGCCCAGTAATATTCAACATTATTATCATAATCAAATACCAACTCACGTCTTGCTAGTATTTAAATCCGGATTAATTTCAAATTAATTATCCCATTTAATTTAATTAATCCCATTAAAGAAAATCATTAAAATTACGGGGCATTACATACTTCCCCCCTAATAACAGAATTTCGTCCCAAAATTTGGAAATAAAATATACCTGGAAAAAATAACGTTGGATAATGCTCCCGCATCTCATCCTCGCCCTCCCAGGTAGACTCCTCGGCATTATGATGCCGCCACTAAACACGTACTAACGATACTATCTTTGACCTCAATTTCCTCTCGATATGGTCTAGAATAACAATCGGCCCCTCCTCGTAGGAACTATAAGGCTGTAGATCGATACCTTCTAAAGCAATGTGAGTATGGGCTAGATCATCCCGAAGATATCTTCTCAGTGAGGAGATATGGAACACGTCATGGACCCTATGCAAGTGTTCCGGTAATCCAAGTCTATACGCAACTGGCCCAATTCGCTTGATGATAGGGAATGGCCCCACGTATCTTGGCGCCAACTTCCCCTTCTTCTGGAAATGCATAATCCCCTTCATAGGAGATACTCTGAGCAGGACCTGGTCCCCCACATTGAACTCTCTAAAGAACCTATTGGCATCATCATAACTCTTATGTCGGTCCTGAGCTACCCGAATACGGCTTCGTATCATCTGTATCCTCATCAAAGTATCCTGAATCACCTTCATCCCAAGGAGTTTGTTATCCCCCACCTATAGCCAACATGCTAGGGAACGACAAGGTCTACCGAACAACGCCTCGAATGGAGCCATACCAATAGTGAACTGGTAGGAGTTATTATAGGTAAACTCCACCAGTGGAAGATAATGCTCCCAACCACCTCCAAAGTCTAGGATGCACATACGCAACATGTCTTCCAACATCTGATTCGTCCATTCGGTCTGCCCATCTATCTGCAGGTGATATGCTGTACTCAGCCGCAACACCGTACCCATGGCTTCCTGGAAACTCTCCCAAAATCGTGACACAAATATCTTGTCTCCGTCAGACATGATATTGAGAGGCACCCTGTCGAGTCTCACTATTTCAGCTACGAAGATCTGGGCATACTGTCCCGTAGTGTAGTCTGTCCGGGCTAGCAAAATATAAGCCACCTTTGTCAATCGATCCACGATCACCCATATTAAGTTGTGACCTCTCGGCGATGTAGGTAATCCCGTGATGATGTCCATTGAAATGCTCTCCCATTTCCACATAGGAATCTCTAATGGCTGTAAAAGTCATGCCAGTCTCTGATGGTCCACCCTTACTAGCTGGTAAGTGGTACATTTCGAAATGAACTCATAAATATCTCTCTTCATCCCACTCCACCAGTATTGTCGCCTCATATCCTTGAACATCTTATCCCCACCAGGATGTACCGCGAATTGCGAATCGTGCGACTCTGTCATTACCTCGTGTCGCAAGTCTTCCCCCTCAGGAACAACTAACCTTCCATTGAAGCATAAGCCCCCATCTGAACTAACGGCATAAGACTCGACCCCCTCTGCTAATAATCGTACTATCTGCTCTTGACAGAATGGGTCTGCTGCCTGGGCATGTATCACCCTCGTAATAATCTGGGGTGTTACTGTAATTACCGCCATGAATGATCGACCACTGCATCTTGGTGTCCCAACTCCTTCCACTTTGCTTTCCAAACCTCGACCACCTCACCTACTGCCCTGTGGCTCAATGCGTCTGCTACCACGTTAGCCTTTCCTAGGTCGTATTGGATATCGTACTGATAATCCTTCACAAACTCAAGCCACCGACGCTGATGCATATTTAGTTCCTTCTGCGTGAAGAGGTATTGTAGGGACCTGTGGTCTGTGAATAAACGGAATTTCTCCCCCAGGAGGTAATGTCTCCAAATTCGAAGAGCAAATATAACTGTCGCTAACTCCAAGTCGTGGGTGGGGTAATTCTTCTCGTGAGGCTTAAGCTTAAGGGAAGCATAAGCTATAGTCTGACTTTCCTGCTATAGTACACCCTTAATTCCTAGTAAGGACGCATCAGTGTAGACTAGATACTCCACTCCCGGCCTAGGCAATGCTAACACTGGTGCTGAGGTCAACTTGTCCTTCAACTCGTCGAAAGCTAACTGACAGGAAACGCTCCAGATAAATGGCACACCCTTGCGAGTCAGATGTGTCAAAGGACCCAATATCTTCGAGAACACCCGGAATAAACATCATGTAGTATCCTGCTAAGCTCAAGAAACTATGTATCCCTATTAGTGTCGTGGGCTGTCCCCACTCCCTCACCGCTGATACCTTCCTCGGATCAACAGGTATCCCCCTATCTGAAATGATATGCCCTAAAAACTAAACCTCCTTCAGCTAAAACCCACACTTCTCATATTTGGCATACAACTCATTTTGATGCAGTGTCTACAGAACCTACCTCAAGTGCTCGGCATGCTCCTCCTCTGTCTGGGATTAAAGCAGAATGTCATCAATGAGGAAAATGACGAACTGGTCTAGGAACACTTTGAACACCCTATATATCAAGTCCATAAACATGGTTGGGGCATTGGTTAGGCCAAAAGGCATAACCCTAAACTCTTAGGAACCATATCTAGTGAAAAAGGCAGTCTTAAGGACATCCTGCTCCCTGTTACGTAACTTATGGTATCTCAATCTCAAGTCAATTTTTGAGAAGAAGGCGACTTCTCTCAACTGGTCGAATAAGTCATCGATTCGGGTCAATGGATACTTATTTCGTATCGTGACTTTATTCAACTCCCGGTAATATACACATAACCTCAAAGATCCATCCCCCTTCTTAACGAACAGCATAGGAGCACCCCACGGTGAAGTACTCCTACGGATAAACCCTTGACCCAATAACTTCTCTATCTGATCCCGTAGCTCCCTCATCTCTGTTGGAGTCATACGGTAAGGTGCGCGACTATCGGTCGAGTGTCGAGCATCAAATCTATAATAAAGTCTATCTCTCTACTAGGAGGTAATCCCAGAATATCCTAGAATATGTCAGCAAACTCCCTAACAACTGGAATCGAATCAAGTGGTATTACTAAATCCCTAGAGGTCTCCTCCTCTATATAGTACAAGTGAGTGGATGACCCTCCCTCAGGACGAGGCATCACCACTAGGAACATCTCCTATCCAGTTATGGCAAAAATAATACACCTACTAAAATAATCAATCATGGGTCGATACGCCACTAGCCCATCCATACCAATAATCGCATTTTACTCAGACATATCTAGTACTAATATATCGGCAGGCAAAGTAAACCTCCCAATATCTATGCCCACGCCTTTACATATAAGAGAAATCACATAACCCCTACTCAACGGTGAATCTACACAAGTAACAGTGCTCTCTGTGGTATCTAATAACCCTATAGAGCGTGCAAATATCGTTGTAATAAAATAGTGTGTGGCTCCCGTGTCAAATAAAATACGCCCCATAGTCCCCTGAATAGAAAACATACCCTCAATCGCGGGTGGATCTTACGGGACTATGGCCTGCTGGAGCTGGTAAACTCGACCGTACTGAAGCTATCCCTACTGAACTGGGACTGCCGGGATAGGTGGCAATGTTGGCATCAGTGGTGGTGTTGGGAGGGCGACGGGAAACATAAGTCTATGAGGCTCATGTCGAGCACCCTACTAATGCTGCTGCTACGAGGCCCTACCCCTTTCAGGACACTCCTGGCATTTGTGGCCAATCTTACCATATATGAAACATTTCCCTGTGAAGTTTCCCCCTCTCTGACCCTGTTGCCCACGACCCTGATGATCGTTACCACCCCTACCGTGGCCATGCTGGCCCTACTGAAACTTCTGCTGGCCCTAATGGCTGTACTAACCCTGCTGGCCATGCCAAAAACCTCCCTGGCCATACCTGAAACCTCCTGATCTAAATCTCTTAGAATCCCCCTGCTGGGAACTCTGATCACCCTACCTGTGTTGACCCTCAGCTGATTGTGCCCCGCTGGCACCATTACCCCTTGTCCTGCCCTACTGGCTGGACTCTCCTGCTCTCTTACCCTCATAGAAATGGAAGCAATGGTCCTGGAAGTGAAGTAATGTTGCGTTAACCACATTGAAGTAGGTGGCTAATGAGAGATTACCCAATAAGTGCTGACGGATCCTCCACGTCAACCCATCCATGAACTTCTAGATCTTCTTCTCTTCAGTAGGGATCTCATCAGGAACGATGTTCAAAAGATTGGTGAACTCGGCCTCATACTCTGCCACTGTCCTCCCTTCCTCATAAGGTTCATCAATTTCCTCCTCATTTCGGTGTGAACTGATGAGGGGAAATATTTGCGATCGAACCTCACCCAGAACTCCTAAATACAAAGAATATCTCTCTCCTCTGCGGTGGTAATGGACTCCCACCACTGCAATGCTGCTCCTACCAACTTAAATGTAGCCAGTACCTGCCTCTGCACATATGTACACTCATACATCCTCAAGTGTCTTTGTATGTCCTTCCTCCACTGGCTCGACGCAACAACGTCAGAGCTTCCTGTGAACTCCGAAGGGTGCGCCTTCTGAAAGGCATCACGGACACATTCCCAAGCAGATGGGAATGCATGAGCCTGAACTGGGGCTACCACCGGTGTCTGAGGTGGTGCCTACTGCATAATTGCTAACGTGGCATTTACCGCCTAGGTTACAATGGCGGCAACTTCCGTAGCGTTCATAGAACCCTGAACTGGTGCATGCTGAGGCTCGAGCAGGGCACCCCTGGGAACTCGCTGTGCACATCGAGGAGGCATTTGAAATGAGAGAGAAGTTTATAAGTCCATAGTTAATATCTCAAAATAGCTGAAGAACGTAAGATACACAAAAAAGTACAACAATCCTAAAATATAGGGCTCTATATCAAAGGACGCTACGCGAAAACATAACAAGCCGTACAGATCCTAAGGACGCTAGAACCTGATGATCTGATACCACCTGTGACACCTTGACTAATTAAATACCGGGTAGCTACTCCTTTATTCAAATTAATACAAAATGTCAAGTTGGTTCAGTTCATAGCATCACTGTCGAAAATATTTTTAAACAATTACTAGCCACCTAATATTTAAAAAGTGAGTTGCAAAATTTTATTAAATTAAATTAACAAGCAACCAGTTAAATTATAAGCAAACTGTACCACATCCACATCACAATCACAATAGAAAAATGATGGAATAAATAAAATGAGTTTTGAGTAACACCTCCTGAATAATCCAAATATTGAATAAATCCCAATACAAAGTCTGAATAAAATAAATAATCTAAAACTGAAATAAAACTGAAAGTCTGAGAGTGCTATCTCTAAATGAAAAGGGGTGACATGCCCTAACTGATGAATGAACTAGAACAGAATCAAATGCAGAATGTGGAGGCGTCTAATATTGAGATCCTATAACTTCCATAGCAGCTACATCACATCAATGTAATGGAACTCCTATGCTTGGCGTCCCTGTGGCTGGGCACCTAAAAAGGTTTTACAAGAAAAATAGATTTGAAAGCAAACGGGTCAGATCCCTAGGTGAAAACAGTTTTAAAATATAGCAAGTGTTTAATTGCATTAAACAGTAAATATTATATACATGTTAGTTACGTGCTCTCATATGAGTCCCTCAACCCTCAACTAATGTGCACGCCTAACGTATATCCTTAATCCGTCCTAGTTATGCCGTTAACTAACTGGTCTGAACCACTTCTTATCCTCACATTAATATCTAAGGGTCTATTCACATCATTCCAATATGTCCTGCGTGTAACTCATCTTTTCATTGCACAGATTAATTTATAACTATTACGTTAGGAAATTCTCATTTTTGATCCCATTCAAAATGTCTAAATTATTCATATTCACACTTTGACAAAGAGTTCGAAATAAATACAAGTATATTATTCTCAACACAAATATATAAATAGGGCACCCCTAGGCTAAGTTGTGGTGCACACATACTCTGCTATGGCATCCTAGTACATCACGTACATAAGGACAAAGTATAATGAATCACTCAGGAACTGTTGCAATAAACAAAATCACACATATTGGAGGCGAACATAGTTCACATACTCCTGGATCATGCACATACCTACGCTCCCATGGTCAGCTGAATTATCAACTCAAAAATAAGTCATTCACAACCCTATCTCCTTAAGTTACCAATCTAAATCCCCCCATCGGCACACAAAGATTAGATGGTCTTATACCGAAAGCCGACCTCCCGTGATAGCAAGTATGGTAGGTATGTTATACACATAATAATCCATATACTAAGCACTCACACAACTTAGATAATAGTTTTATTATTAAAGGTATATTCTCAGCCTTATACCATTAGTCTAATTGATACATTTATATTATTCCAGATTATACATATTATATTTCACCGATAAGTCTCACGTCGTATAGTTTCGAGTACTTAAAACCCATCCGAAGAGGTTACTAAGTCTCCTACGTATCCCACACATCAATTCAGTACACCGAGGTCCTTATTCATATTCCAAGTCCTAACTTATCACTCCTAAGAATTTAAACCATGTTCCCGTATCATAAAATAGGAAATTACTCATCGGACACTCGTAAATTCAACTCTACATTTCAACCAATTTCTAATATATTATGGGCTTCAATAATATCCCTACTGATCCCCCAAGAGTCCTAATGTATTCACCTAATCCCCAACTACAACATTCGATGGCTGAAAACACTTACATTCAAAAAGGGGAAAAAGGTCACAATTTCTGGGGCGATCGATCGATCGATCAAGGGTATCGATCGATCGAGCCCAGTCGATCGATCGACCTATGATATCGATCAATCGATCAAGCAGTTGCAGGCTACGAGTTTTCTTCCTTTTCAGTCCTAGTTTTGTCCCAAATCTTCATTACAAGTTGTGAAATCTTAAATTAAGCATATAGGATCATTATACAACCTAATTACATGATTCTTAACGTTCCAGAACTCTTAAATCATCATCAATTAGACTTTTCTTGGATCAAATCATCATATTATCATGAAAAACCCTATTTTTCTATTTTCTTCAAGAATCATTATACTTTTCTTCCTAAATCCATTTTTAACTAATCAAGGGTTATGATTTTGCTAATGGAATACTTTTAGAATCTAACTACATACAAATCCTATCCAAAATTTAAAGTCCATCTCCAAATTTAATGAGTTTTAATCATTGTTCATGGCTATCATCAAATCCTACACTATCATGGATAAATTATTCGCTGAAACATAAAGAATCAAATCACTTCTCTGGAAGTTTGATGTTTTGATCCGTTGATGACGTTAAGGGTTTGGTTTTTTCCTTTCTCCAGTCACAAATTTGGCGAATAGTGGTGGTGTATGGTGGTTATGACCTTGAAGGCTTCTTGTAACTTCGCCTCTTTCTCATGTTTCCCACTCCTTGCTTTTTGACAAATAATAACCCTAATATTGGCTGATAAATAAAGCCTAAAATTCGTGCGTCAAAATCCTTTAAAAAATAAAATTACTAGAATACCCTCCCAGGTTGCCGGTTTGGCCTAAAAATGCCCCGGGACCCAAACTAAACCCCCAACTAGTGTCTTCTGACTATTTTGACCATTCCGGACATGTTGGTGCACTCAAAATGATAAGATGATAAAATTATAATTTACTTTTAAATCCAATTAAATTGATTCCTGACGTGACTGACACGCGCGTCCCAACTTAATTTCCAAATTATCGTATTTATGAGTCGCGATAATTTTAATAAATTCCATAATCATATTTTACTATATTTGCCCAGTAATATTCAAAATTATTATCATAATCAAATACCAACTCACGTCTCGCTAGTATATAAATGCGGATTAATTTTAAATTAATTATCCTATTTAATTTAATTAATCCCATTAAATTAAATAATTAAAATTACGGGATATTACAATAATGTACATAATGAACATAATACTATTCTTTGTAAAATAAGATAATTAACATCAGAGTCATAATTAAGCAAACATACGATACTATGATTTACTATTACAATCATCAAATCAACCCATGGTGACTCAATATATATAATGAGTGAGTGTAGTAAAACCTTAAGTGTGACAATGATAAAATATCCATATCTAAAACCCAACTCTTTCTAACGGAGACGCTCTCAAACTCGCCGATCATATGATATCCTAGCTGGCAGTGTAAAAACCTGAAAATGTTACAATATAAATCGTAAGCATTAAGATTAATGAAGTACTCCTTTCCTGCAGTGAAATAATAGTTCTATATCAAATAGGTGGATATAAAATCCAAACAATTCTGCCCTGCTATGAAATAACAGTTTTATGTCAAATCTGTGGATATAACATCCAAACAATCCTGCCATGCTATTAGATAACAGTTCTATATCAAACCTGTGGGTATCAAATCCAAACAATCTTGCGATGCTATGAAATAACAGCTCTATGTCAAATCTGTGGATTTAACATCCAAACAATCCTTCCATTCTATGAAATAACAGTTATATATCATGAAATAACAATTCTATATCAAATATGTGTATATAACATCCAAAATATTGTGTCCATTGGCAATAACAAATCCCGAAATAGAAGTTCCAACAAATCCTTGTTATAAGTCAAATCAAATCATTGGATCTTTATCCAATTCCAATCTTGGATAATAAGACCCAAACAAATCCTGAATACCGAAGTATTCAAACCAATCCTAGATCATAAGACCCAAACAATCCTGGATATTTTAATATCCAAATAAATCCTGAATACCGAAGTATTCAAACCAATCCTGGATCATAAGACCCAAACGATCCTTGATATTTTAATATCCAAATAAATCCTGAATACCGAAGTATTCAAACCAATCCTGGATTATAAGACCCAAACAGTCCTAGATATTTTAATATCCAAACAAATCCTGAATACTGAAGTATTCAAACCAGTCCTCTCTCAGAGCTATATTCATATTCAACATATCATTTTCATATCTATATATGAAATAATCATAAGTACACTCACCTTAGCAACTTATTAGACTTTGCCTTTTTCATTGTCCGACACTTGTTCAATCAGTTCTTCTTCTCATCCTATTATTATTACAATATTAGTGTCATCATAAGAATATAAAAAATCCAAGGAATATCTCAAACATAACTCAATTCATAAGCATCATATGATTCTATTCAAATCATTTATCATAAGGAAGTCCCATCCAATTTCATGTCAAAATATTTAACATATCCAATTCATAGTCCAAACATATTTTAATGCCTTATCGACAATCCAATCGTTATCATATTTGGTTTTCAATACAAAAGATGACACATCATTTTAAGTTTCCTAGAGCAAGATATGCCCATTTCTTTATTACAAAACAAATCTGCCATATTAGCTCCTATATCGTTCAGTCAACTTCCAAGAATTTTTATATTTTTTCTACATCATAACATTCTATGATTTTCCACCCAATATCAATAAAAATATTGAATAACACAAACTTAAAGTTTCATAATTTTTAGGGTTCATTTGATATGTCGAGCAAAACGTCAAACACCTGGTATGGATACTTACTCCTTTGAGGCAGATTTTATACCAGAACTTCAAACTATTCCCAAAGATTAATTTCTTTGTATTTTTACATAATTTTTGGATATGCTATACATATATGAGTCTATGTTAATCTCCAACTAGAATTAATCAATTCGAATAACTATACAAAAAGATATAGAAGTTTGAGTACACCAGATTTCTAAACGAAGCAATTTCAAGGATTTACACGTTCAATTTCTCTTAAACTTGCATCTGTCCATACATATACACCAAGGCATGAAAGTTATATAAAAAATCAATTATTTATACCATTCCAATCAGTATTACAAAAAAAATATAACAAGATTTACGGATAAAATTACCTTAGGGACTTTTTTATAATTTCCTATGGATTTTTTCTCCAACTTTCTTCTTTCCGAACTTTCCGACTCTCCTTCCTCAACCTAAACTCTTCAAAACTAAACCAAGACTGAATTATGCTGAAGGAGGAGGTTATTTCAAAGGTTTAAAGTCGTCCAAACCCACATCCTTTTCCAACCAATCAAAACAAACCATTTTTGTCAAAATAAGACAAATTACTACATAACGAATGGACAAATTTGCCCTTGCCTCGTAATTTTAGTATAACTCCTTCCTCGAACATCTGTTTTACACACTGTTTGTTGTGTTACAAACTTATCTCACATATATACAAATATCTAGTTCTTACCTTAAGTCAATTGTTAAATTATAAGGGTCAAAATTAGTCTCTAACATGAACATTCCTACCGAAAACTTTAAAATTTTGTGTTTGTAAATAATTCGATATTTCATGCTTTATTAAGGTAGGATTAGACTAAATATAATAACTTAACATTATATATATTAATAACACATTACCCATATCACATAAGCTAAACATGATTCAAACATAATTAATCATAATTATATTCGGGTTGTCACAATTCTCCCCCTGTTAGGAAATTTCGTCCCCGAAATTGACATACATTGGTTGTTCAAATCAAATAAATAGAGACAATGCATTTTCATGCCATCCCCGCTCTCCCATGTAGCTTCCTCCATGTAATTCCTTCTCCACACAACTTTTGCAAGTGCGATCACTTTGGATCTCAATATTTGTTCCTTCCTATACACAATAGCAAGTGGTTCTTCCACATAGCTCAATTATTCCTTCAACTCAATAGTTTTTTCCACTAATACCTGTGAAGGATCCGCTACATACTTTCTCAACATAGAAACATGGAAAACATCATGTAATTGGGCTAACTTTGGTGGTAATGCTAACTTATAGGCAACCATCCCTACTTTCTCAAGAAATTTATAAGGTCCAATGTTGCGTGGACTCAATTTCCCTTTCTTTCAAAATCTCATAACTCCTGTCCATAGCGCTATCCGAAGAAACAAAAAATCCCTTTTTTGGAATTCCAAATCTTTCCGTTGTTTATCCACATAACTTTTCTATCTTCTTTGAGCTATTCTCATTCTTTCTTGAATTGTCTTCACTTTTTTCAGTGGTGACTTAAATCAACTCTGGACGCTCTATTTTCCTTTCACCAACTTCACCCCAACATATCGGTGTACGACACCATCTACCATACAACGCTTATTATGGCTCCATAACAATAGTATATTGAAAATTATTATTATATGCAAATTCTATCATATTCATCCCAATTACCTTTGAAATCAAGCACACAAACTCTAAGCATATATTCCAAAAATTTTATGGTTCTTTCAGACTGCCCATCCGTATGAGGATGAAAAGTTGTACTAAACTTTATGTTAGTATCCATAGCATACTGTAAACTATCCCAAAATCTGGATGTAAAAGTAGGGTCCCTATTGTAAATAATAGATACAGGTTCTCCATGCAATCGAATAATTTCATTAACATGTAATCTAGCATACCTATCAACTGTATACATAGTCTTAACTACTAGAAAATGAGTTGACTTAGTCAACCTGTCTATCACTAACCAAATCGAATCTAACCCCTTCTGAGATCGAGGAAGTCCAACCACAAAATCCATCGTTACATGATCCCATTTTAATTCCTGTATTGGCAATGGTTGAAGAAAACTAGTAGGTTTTTGATACTCTACTTTCACTTGATCGTATATAAGTCATCCAGCAACAAAATCAACTATTTCTTTCTTCATATTATTCCACCAATAATGCTCCTTTAAATCCTTATACATTGTAGGACTACCAGGATGCATAATATAAATGGAATTATGAGCCTCATCTAAAATTTCCTCTTTCAATCCATCCATAGTTGCTACACATAATTATTGTATATATAATCAAGTTCCATCATTAATAATACAAAAATCATCAGACTTCCCATCTTGGACATCTTGTCATTTCTTTTCAAGAAAAGGATCTTGACTTTGCAAATCACGAATACGAGTAGTTAATAGCGGCCTCACTCTTACATGATCAAAGAATCTGTCCATATTTGAGATTCCTGAATTGCACACCCTGATGAGAAAATATTTGAGATTCCTGAAGATTTGAAGAACAAACGATAAAGACTTATTCATTTGTATCTTTCCAGTTTTGGGTTCATGGAAGGGTAGATTTGTATAGGCATTTTTTTGATAATTCGGATGTTTGTTTTTATGTATGTACCGGCATAGACATAGGGGGAGATTTGTAAGGACATTTTTGTCCATTAGCATTTTATATGTCGTACGCCGTTACACCGTTGAAGAAATTCAAGATTTATACGCTCATCAACGGATCCGAATATCAAAAGGAGAAGAGGAATCAGGGAACAGACCGGACCGATCCGGCCCAGATAAAAGAACCGATCCGGTTAATCCGGACCGATCCGCCTAAAGAGATCGGACCGATCCGACTGCTAAAGTGAGGCCAGTATACCCCGGATCCATAGCGAACCGATGAAGATAAAAATCCGAACCGATCCGATGTCAACCGGACCGATCCGCCTGCAATTAAAAGAACCGATCCGGTCTACCGGACCGATCCGGTCTACCAGACCGATCCGCCCATCAACCGGACCGGTCCGCCTAGGATAATTACGGACAGTCCCAGTTTATGAAAACTCTTTCCTTGGTTTTCTTATTTATACCAACTTCGGGAGAGTTATTTTTAAGACTTTTCAAGACGTTTTTCAGAGTCCTAAATACTCTAAGTCTTCACCTATTGAGCCCAAGACTCTAGGTTTTTTGATTCACACAATTGCCAATCCTTTGTGAATCTTTTTGTGTAACCCAAGAACACAACTTTGGTTTGTTCAACCCTTGTGGAGAAGCCGTTCTCTTCTTCATTGCTGCCCTCCTGGAAAGGGAAAATTCCAGCCGTCGACATAGGAACCGATACCTGCGGGTATTTCTGTGTCACACTGTTTCTAGCCGTTGCTTTGAAGGTTTACCGAAGACACCGTGCGTTACACTTGTGGGCGATTATCAGGTTGTATGTAAGTCAATGGCCTTGTAAATTCTTTAATGTTCTAGAAATAAAAGGTTTTTACCCGGAAGGGGTTTTTTCCTCAATTGCTCGTCTTTATTTTACCATGCATGGCTTGAGTGATTTATCTTGATTAGATGCATGCGTAGGGGCTATTTTAATAGACTCTAATTAAATAAGGGTTACTTGAAAAACTTGCGAATTTAATTTAAATCGATATTACACGCATTCTCATTTGTGGATATAAAATCCAAACAATCATGCCCTGCTATGAAATAACAATTTGATATAAAATTTGTGGATATAACATCCAAAGAATCCTGCCCTGCCATGAGATAACTGTTCTATATCAAACATATGGATATAAAATCCAAACAATCCTACCCTACTATGAAATAACAATTATATGTCAAATCTGTGGATATAACATCCAAACAATCCCGCCCTGCTATGAAATAACAGTTATATATCATGAAATAACAGTTTTATATCAAATATGTGCATATAACACCCAAAACATCCTGCCCGTTGGCAATAATAAATCTTGGAATAGAAGTTCACAAATCCTTATCATAAGCAAATCAAATCATTATATCTTTATCCAATTCCAATCCTGGATCATAAGACCCAAACAAATCCGAGATATTTGAATACCCAAACAAATCCTGAATACCGAAGTATTCAAACCAATCCTGGATCATAAGACCCAAAAAATCCTGGATATTTTAATATCCAAATAAATCCTGAATAATGAAGTATCCAAACCAATCCTGGATCATAAGACCCAAACAATCGTCGATATTTTAATATCCAAACAAATCCTGAATACCGAAGTATTCAAACCAATCCTGGATCATAAGACCCAAACAATCCAGGATATTTTAATATCAAAACAAATCCTGAATACTGAAGTATTCAAACCAATCCTCTCATAGAGATATATTCATATTCAACATATCATTTTCGTATCTATATATGAAACAATCATAAGTACACTCACCTTAGAAACTTATCAGGCTTTCCCTTTTAATTTGTCCGTCACTTGTTCAATCGGTTATTATTCTCTTCCTATCATTATTACAATATTAGTATCATCATAAGAATATCAAAAATCGAAGGAATATCTCAAACATAACTCAATTCATAAGCATCATAAGATTCTATTTAAATTATTTATCGTAATGAAGTTCCATCCAATTTTATGTTAAAATATTAAACATATCCAATTCATAGTCCAAACATATTTTAATTCCTTCTTGGTAATCCAATATTTATCATATCAGGTTTCCAATACAAAAGATGATACATCATTTCAAGGTTCCTAGAGCAAGATATGCCCATTTCTTTATTACAAAGCAAATCTGGCATATCAACTCCTCTAAAGAATTTTATATTTTTTCTACATCATAACATTCTATGATTTTCCACCCAATATCAATAAACATATTTAACAACACAAAATTGAAGTTTCATAATTTTTAAGGTTCATTTGCTATATCGAACAAAACGTCAAACACCTGCTATGAATACTTACTCCTTTGGGGAAGATTTTATACCCGAACGTCAAACTATCACAAAATATTCATTTCTTGGTATTTTTATATAATTTTCGGATATGATATACATATATGAGTCTTTATTAATCTTCGACTAGAATTAAATAATTTCAGTAAGTATACAAAAAGATATAGAAGTTTGAGTACACAAGATTTCTAAACATAGCAATTTCAAGGATTTACATGTTCAACTTTGCTTAAACTTGCATCTATCCATACATATACACCAATGAATGAAAGTTCTATATACAATCAATTATTTCTACCATTTCAATCATTAATACAAAAAAATATAACAATATTTACGGATAGAATTACCTTAGGGACATTTTTGTATTTTCCTACGGATTTTTTCTCCAACTTCCTTCTTTTACTAACTTTCCGACTCTCCTTCGTCAAGCTAAACTATTCAAAACTAAACCAAGACTGAATTATGCTGAAGGAGGAGGTTATTTCAAAGGTTTAAAGTTGGACAAACCCACCTCATTTTCCAAGCAATCAAAACAAACCATTTGTTGGCATAATAAGACAAACTACTACTTAACGAATGGACAAATTTGCCCTTGCTTCGTAATTTTAGTATAACTCCTTCCTCGAGCATCTGTTTTTCACACTGTTTATTGTGTTGGAAACTTAACGCACATATCTACAAATACCTAGTTTTCACCTCAAGTCAATTATTAAATTATAAGGGCCAAAATTAGTTTCCAACATGAACATTCCGACCGAAAACTTCAAATTTTTGTGTTTGTAACTAATTCGATATTTCATGCTTTATGAAGGTAGGATTAGACTAAATATAATAACTTAACATTATATATATATTAATAATACATTACACATATCACATAAGCTAAACATTATTCAAACATAATTAATCATAATTATATTCGGGTTGTCACATTTCCCATCGAGAAAAAAGGTTCCACGGACATTGGGAGAAAATGTATTCTTAGAACTAATATTATTTGTCTTAATATAGTATTTTTAGAATTAATTATTTCTCCTAATTAGTGTGGTCCAAATATGGGGATGAATTTGATTATATTTATGTATTAATCTTAGTAAAATTATTATCCCAAAGGTCACATGACTTTTGGTATATTGTGAGTCTCCTTAGCTACTTTGGTGGATGGTAGATGATGAGTTTTAAAGGGAATTTAGGGTCCCCTTACACCCAATATATAGTGAACCAATATCCACCTTTTGGTACACAAGAACACACAAAATATATTTGGGCTAGGAAGGGAAAATCCTGATTTTCCAAATTTTCCATATTTGGGAATTCTGGTTGTTTTCTGAAGAGATTCTGGATCATTTGGAGGAGCTTTTCTCAAGACACATCAAGGACTAAAAACAATTCAAGTCTTCATGGAAAAAGTTATTTTTCCATATAATTTGTAGTTAAAAATGAATTTGTGATTGCATGATTATATTAAGATCCTATAAGAATTAATTTCATGTTATAAATAATTCTTATTATTTTTTACATGTGGTATCAGAGCCTTGTTTAAATATTTTCATGCTATCCCTTTGCGAAATTCATATGTTCATATTGCATGTAATGATAAACCCATAATTTTTTTTAATTCCGCATTATTTGTTTGTTGATTTGTTTATCAGGATTAGTAGTATTTTTATGACAATTGTAACTAATTTGGTTATAATAATGTGTTGTGTTACGTGTTATTTTTTAACACTGATTGAGAATTATCATCATAATATGTGTTACATGTCAAATTGTGTGAGAAATTGTTCTTGTGGAAAATTTTTAATTCTGTCAAGAATTTGATTAATTTTAATCTAATTTAGAAAAATTTTAAATTTGCTTAAAAACTGTTATGTTTTGTTGATTTTAATAAGAACGGTTTTATAAGTTGATTATCAATCTGTTAAAAAGTCCTGTTTGATTTTCAATCTGTTAAGAATTTTTCTGTTTGATTTTGTTTCAAAAATCTGAATTGAAACTATCTTGATTAATCTGATTTGTTTGACACAGTTTTGATCGTCGATCAATCAATTTCTAATTGTTTGACATATCTGTTCAAAATCTGTTTAAACAAATATGTTGAAAACAGTTTAATTGTTTGACAAGATTTGTAGGAATTTTTAAAACAGTTGAAAATTCACAGAAAACAGTTTAATTTGATGTGATAAAACCATTTATATATCGTTTTGATGTCATTTTAATGGTTATATAATCCGTTTCAATCAACCCTACCAATTTCAAGAAATTCGAGAACAAAAAATTTCAAAAAACGCTTGTGATGAATAGTGTTTTTACCCCCAAGCTTGCTCCGAATGTGATGAAACTTGGTAGTCTGATTGGAAACGAGCCAAAGATCGATTTTTACCGCCTTCGGCCGTGACATAAATTGTTTTTCGGTGATCCGAGATCGTTTAGGCCATCAAAACTCGAAATTTGTCACTTATGGAAATAATCTCGAGGATCATATCTCACTCCAGAAAATTTATTTTTTGATTCCGTCGAAAGTTTTGAGTTTCTGGACTGATTTTCTATAGATTCATGTTGCTAACTAATTTTTTCCATTTTTGGCAAAATTTCATGTTTTTTATATTATATAAGTATTGCATCCAGAACTGTTTTATAAACCTTGTTCTAATAATCCTGTTTTAGTTAAATATTTATGCCAAACACAGGCCAACATATGTCATATACTAGGATATTAGACTTGTGTTATTTTAATATTCATATTTTTATGAGTCTCGTGCCAAACACAGGCCAATGATTCATAACAATGAATATTAAACATATTGGAATTTTTTTAATATTGATATTTTTATGAGTCTCATGCCAAACATAGGCCAATGATTCATAACATCGAATGTTAAAAATATTATTTTTTTTATAATTTAATATTCATATTTTTATAAGTCTCGTGCCAAACACATGCCAATGATTTATAACATTGAATATTAAATATTACCATTTTGATAGTTGGATTAAACCGTCTCGTGTCAAACACAAGTTAATGACTCATTACGAAAAATATCAACTTTATGTTTATTCTAAAGGTTGATACTATATAGATTTAATCAACTTTAGAATTATTAATTGAATATTAAATTGTCCAATAATGTGTTTATTAAATCACAATTTTCTGTATTAAAATTCCATTAAAGATATTTTGCTGTTATGGTTTTGTGATTTAATAAATATTAAAGGTCAATTTCTGACACAATTGATATGATTCTGCCAGAAAAATTTGACAATTTTGTATATTCATTTCCTTGCAGTTTTAGTTATGTGTGTTAATTTTTAATTAGAGTGGGCATTTTGTAGCAAATATTAACCTGTTTTCCCAAGCCTCAACCTTTCCAAAATTTGACTGAACTAATCTGTCGGAATGGTGCGAGCAAATCGAATTTAGCCTAGGTGTTATGGAGATTGACATAGCACTTCTTACTGATGAGGGCTCGGCATTTCCAAGATCGTCCACTGTTTGTCCTGGTCCATTTACACCCCTTGTCGATCAACCACAAACCTAAGAATTTCCCACTCGTTACTCCAAAAACACACTTTAATGGGTTCATCCACAACTTATACCTTCTATAACGAGAAAACACCTTCCTCAAATCGCTCAGGTGGGACCCCTTCTCCTTTGACTTGATGACCAAGTCATCCACATAGAATTCTACAAATTTATGGAAGAAGTCATGAAAAATGGCCATCATCGTACTCTGGTAAGTCGCCCCAGCATTGAGGCCGAACGGCATCACCCTGTACATGAAGTTACCCAACGGTGTTTTGAATGTCGTTTTCTCTACATCCGAGGATTCCATATTGATCTGATTATACCCCACATACCCATCCATGAATCTATACATCTCATGACCAGCCGTCGCGTCTATCAGTGTATCGATGGAGGGTAGAGGGAACTCATCTTTAGGATAAGCTCTATTCAAATCTCTGAAGTCCACACAGATCCTTATCTGGTTTTTGTCCTTCTTTCCCATTGGGATAATACTGGATAGCCAGAGTGGGTGTTGTATTGGTATGATGAACCCTACCGTTAGCAGGCTCTGGACCTCTTCTTTAATCTTTAGATCCAGCTCGGGTTCATACGTTCTTGTTTCCTGTTTCACCGGAATGGCCGAAGGCATTACGTTCAACTTGTGGCAGCTTACTTCCTTATCCAGCCCTTCTATTTCTGTGTATTTCCACGAAAGACATCTATAAACTCCCGAATCAATTCGACCAAGGCCTCTCGTTTCTGAGTGCTGAGATCCTTCGAGATGAAGATGTGTCTTGGATCCTCTCCTTCTTTTTCGAGGTTCAATTGCTCCAACTCTTGTGCCTGGGGCTTTGGCTGATTTGCCATGTAATCTGGTTCCTCGACGACTTCTTCCACGAATTCCTGTATGCTAGAATTGTCTATCACCATGAACTGCCCCCGTTGATCTACCAAAAAACATTCATACGTCGGGTCAACCTCATCCTCAGTTTCTTCGGTCGCCCACTCACACTATTACAATCGGTACACCACTTTTCCTTCCTTGGTAACGACTTTCTTGCATTGCCTGTTGGTAGTGGTGATCGCCTTCCTCTTCTTTTCTCTAGAAGCTTCGGCCACTTTTTCTCCTGAGAATCGGCTCATCACGCTTTGTCGCTGAACCTCATGCTCTATCGGGTCCATTCTGGGTCTCATCCTGTCTTTAAGCTGCTTCGAGATGGCTTGGGGCCGAGGGGCCACCTGCTGAGTTTCTTCGGCTATTTTCCTTGGGCCGTTCTCCTTCTTCTGTTCGTTTAAGATCCCCATGCTTTCTTTGATAGAGGGAACCGATGCTCCCTCCATTATTCTTGTCAAGATCCGAGAATCTTCCTCTAACTCCGTGTAAAATGCTGCGTCCACCAAGTGAGCTTTTTTACTTGTGAATGGCCTATTTGTAGCCCTAATGGTCACCTCTGCGCCCTTGACATTCTCTTTAGCACATTGGTGGTATGTAGAAGGAACTAGGCCTTGGTTGTGCATCCACACCCTTCCTATTATCAGATGATAGGAAGTTGCACTCTTTATCACGTGGAACTTGATATCAACGTTAACGTACCTAATGGACTTGGAAGATTGATTATCGTACCCTAAAATCACCAAAGGCATGGGGACCAGCCTTCCTTCTGGAATATTGGCTGCGTGGAAGGAGTTGATTGGCATGATATTGATGGAAGCTCCCCCATCCATAAGAGTCCTTGTGAAGCTAACTCCGTTGATCCTGGCAGTCACATACAATGGCTTGTTGTGAGGGAACCTTACAGCCCTATCTGCATCGCTGAAGGTTACCTCTGACAGAAACCTTCTCACCAACCTGGCCATGGGTCCCTTCCATCTCAGCGAAGGGACCGCATTCTTTTTAGAAATATTAAGTATCGCCTGGGTTATCTCCAACCTAATCTCCTTTGGAATCCCCACTTGTTCGAAGAACCAAGTGAACTTTTGGCATCATATACATCCTCCACATCCTTAGCGCTTTCTTAATCGTAAGCTAACACGACGTTAGCCATTCCCCTGGTGCAAATTTCCAAAGCTTCCTCGTACTCCTCTCCTTCTCCCCTCTCTGCCTCTTCATCATAGGACACCACAAGATTGGCCCCATGTGCTGGTAGTGGGTTATTGTTAACGTTTTGTGGGGGTATCTACAACGTTCTCGCCTTTATGTACTTGTCAATGATTCTTCTTAGTGTGAAATAGCTCTCCATTGGATGCTGTATCTTCTGATGAATCTGACAATATTTAGGATCCGCCTCTGTTGCAGCATCGGGTTCTTCCATCGGAATGCCTTTTGGTTCATAAATTGTTCCCCCTTGGACCATCGTGTTATAACAACTCACACCCTCTTCTATCGTGCAAGGAAATGGTGGTGGATCCTCCCTGTCTCTTTTGAAGTTCCTCTTGTTGTCCCTCTTAGGTGCCTTGCCCCTATCTTCCCCCTTGGCGTACCCTACCCGTGGGGGCTGAGACCTCCCCCCCGCGGGTTGCATCGGCTGGCTGGACATCATGGGTTCTACCACCGGGTTGGGTCGCACCACTAAAGAGATGTTTCTCTCCGCTTTCAAGAATGCTGCAAAAGTCCTCTCGCGCGTCTCATTGATAAGGTGGCAAATGTATTCAGGAAGTAGTCCCTCAGCACAAATCTGCAACAACTTGGACTCTTTGGATTCTTCCCTTACATCGAGGGAACTTTACCTGAACCTTCGAACATAGGCCACCACCTCTTCCCCAGGTCTTTGCTTCTCCCTACCAAGTTGGGTCAAGGTGAACTCATCTTCTGCCAGAAAGAACTTTTGGACAAACAATACATGCATCTCCTCCCACGTAAAAACATTGTTGGGAGTCAAATGAGAATACCAGGTGTATGTATTATCGGTTAGGGATTTGGAAAACTCCCTCAATCTAAGCTTCTTATCATTACAATGTGCTCCCAAGTGTTCAACAAAATGCTTAATGTGCTCCTTCGGGTTCCCACCTTTCCCTGTATATTTTTCAAAGATAGGGAGAATATAGTCCTTTGGGTAAGGCTCATCGTTGTATTTATGAGGATAAGGTGTTCGAAAGTCGTCATAAACCGAATCCACCTCACTAGTGGATTGCGAGGAAGCTTGCATGAACTTCAACATCTCTTTCTGCATCTCTTTTCTCATTTCCTCCATGGGCGATGCTACCGGGGCAACCAACGACGGGGCCATGGGCTGAGTGCCCGTTGTATCTGAAACGAACGTTATCGGTGGTGCCGTCAAAGCTCCTGAGGTTCCTACTGTTGTATTCACAATAGAGGGTACGCTTACTGGGATCGCTCCAGCAATACCTGCACCTGGTGGGGCCGTTGGTGCTACTCCTGGTGTTACGAAAGCATTAGCCTCCAATCCTCCCAGCATAGTTGAAGCTACTATGGTTTGCAAAAACTCATAAAACTTGCTTATGAGGAGCGTAATCTGGGCAGGACCCAACCCCGCGCTCGTGGAAGGTTGTGTCACCCCTGGAATGCCTGATGCCGTCGGAACCGGAGGTACCTCTACTCGAGGGGCCTCATCCCTTAGGGACGCCAGTTCTCTCACAGCCTGTTCTTCATTATGCTGGATATCATCGAAGTTGAGTCTTCGAGTAGCATTATCTTACGCCATACTCCTTACCTAGGAGAATGCCTCCCCAGCAGAGTCGCCAAATGTAAGAGGGTACTTTAGATAAGATAGAGGCCTAACCCCTATTTGAGTGTGGTCATGATAAGCTAACTTGGCCAAAGCTTTGGGTTAATGATAGGACACACAAACACAAACCCAATGAAGATAAACTCAGTTTAAACTCATAAAACTCTCGCGTATAACTCAGGAAATAGTAATGAACCTTAGAAGTAACTTAGCTAGAGGGAGAGAGAAGTAAGCATCCTAGATACACCCTGATAGGCAGGTAGAAACACCCCATACACCCTCAACAATCTCTGTCAAGTATTAAAATCTTCGCAATAAATAACAATGGTGAGTGAATAAACCCTCTCCTTTTTGCAATAACTCTCTCTCTGATGTGTATTTCTAGAAATAACTCTAGAGTTTTCAAAAAGATGCTCCTTCCTCAAAGGTCATTGGGGTTCTTAAATAGCCCCCCACACCACCCCCGAGGCAACTCAGTCATTAAAGACTATGAAAGACATCCCTCATGCTTTATGTCACAACATTAAATGCCTGATGCACTAGTTGTCTCCATGTCATAAACATTAAATGCCAAGACATGCCTTTTTCCTAATCACTGTGTGTCAGGAGGCTGTTATCGCAGAGGTGGCTCACCAACTGCCTGACAGCCCCAAATACCACGGTGGTTTACTCAAGTGCAGGTCTGACATTGTTTAGCTATCTACTGACATCACCTATAGTAGATGTGACATTAAGTAGAGGGTTATTTGGTTCACAACTCAACGTCTGATGGAACTCAAAGCTGCTCCGCTCGAGGTTCCATGGTCAGGGTCCTTCGGTGTTTTACCAGGTGTATCTAAGATGGTCAGGGAAAGCCCTAACAGTGCCTCACTTCTCAATACTCCAAACCAAGTCCCTCTAAAGTTCCCACGGTGAGGTCATTCGATAGAGCATGAAAGCTCTCCCAAGCCTTGCCAAGCCTGGTCTCTCGCGAGTACCGTTCGACCTCACACAGATTCATTATTCTCGTTACATCATTACAATCGTTATAGATCATAGCCAATATAAACAAAGATACAATATGACTAAGTAATCAAACAAGCTACAGTATGAGTTGCCACACCAAGCTGCCATGCTGTCTTAATCCCATACACTGTTGCTAATGGGTGGATTATCCCTATTCTCAGGATTACCTCCAAGCCCCCTCTACACACATATATTTTCTTCACGAAAACACATACATAAAGTGATATGGTGGAAACCCTGGAGGACTACATGGATGGCCTGAGTCAAATCCCCGTGGATTGGATGCTGGCATGTTGTCCTAGAAATCATATGGAATGCAATTTCGCAATATGTTTCTATTTCAATACATTTTATTCCAACATGAAAAGCTAACTCAAGTCACGTTTTTAAGGCCCAAAACTCAGCAGACAAAGATGACAGGTATCCAATATTATAGATAAATCCTAAGAGAAATTGACACTCAGAGTTTTGGATAAGACCTCTAATAGACGCTAGTCTCCTGGCACTTAGCTTCGCTCCTTCAATATTACATTTAAAGAAAGCTTGAACAGGGGGTGACCATACAATAAAGAACTGTCGAGTGATCGCCCCTACCTAGGAATATGTTGCAATGGGGGCATTAATAACATGAATTATACGGTCAGATACCGAGTGTACTAATAGAGATTTAACAATAGGCTTATGTCGAAAGATGGCTTCATTGCGAGCGATCTATGAGGCGCGGAGGATGAAAAAAGGGTCAAACCACCGAATATGTAAGAAGGGAGATCCCACAGCACGTTGCTAGTTATCAGAGAATGGAGATTGGTGAAAAATTGATTTCCTCGTGCATTGTATGCACCTGAAAAAATGCCAAACAATTTGTAAAAATATGGGTATTGGAGTCCATTAGGTTACATGGAGGGAAAGTAGGAGAAGGGATTTTGTGATAGTAGCTTATCCAATCAGACGTGGGCAAAGACTAGTGCAAAAGAAACCATAGGAAGACCTTAAGTTTTTGAGGAAGACCACATTTCCAGATCCACATCCATGGCAGAGCCATCGTGTGTTGATAGATGGATTCTTTATTCAACCAGTGGTAGGTGTATTTAACCCAACTGTACCCATGCGGCACGGACACAAGTAAGGCTTGTTCCTGTCGGTCGTAGGTGAGATATAAATGGCTTGGATATAAAGCAAGAAATCGAAGGGAAAATATTGGGATAACATAGGCTGGTTCCAGTAGTGGTTCCTTATAAAATGTGATATGGGGGTGTTACGAACGGTATGAGGTAGGGCTGGAAATTGTTGCCTTAAAGTTTCCTAAAGAACCTAAATATTCTGACCAAAAGATATATTCTGATCAAGTGCGGGTTTTGAGGGTGTTACGAACGGTATAAGGTAGGGTTGGAAACTGTTGCCTTAAAGTTAATCATGGACTTGTCTCGATTAACCACTTTCCCCAAGAAAGTGGAAAATTCTGCGAGGATCCTCCGAAAATAACTAATAGTCTCTAGGTTTGGCTGAAGAAAGAAAATGAAGTCATCGATAAAAATTAGCCCCGGGATCCTAGGCCTGATTAAGGCTGTCATGGTTTTCAAATGGCATGTCTGCTTAATTTTCCACAAGAGGGCGTCAAGTTCAAGAATAAACGTGAGTGGAGATAGTGAGGCTCCTTGTCGAAGGATATAAGATGACCTACACTTGACCCCCGGATGACCATTAATCAGTGTCTGGAAAGAAGGGGTAGAAATACATGCAAAAATGTATATAATCCATTGGTCTGGGAACCCATGCTACTGCAACACCCAACGAATAAAGGGCTATTCCATTTGTTCGTAATATTTTGACAAATCGATTTTTATGGCACATCTCCCTTTTTTGGATTTTGATTTATGAATGGAATGTAACATCTCATGTTCAATTAGGATGTTATCTTGAATGTGTCGCCTAGTCACGAAGGCCCCTTGGTATGGGGATACTAGAGACTGCATGTTGTAGTCTAGCCACAAGGATGGATGATAGTAGCTTGTATATCACATTGCAAAGACTAAGAGGACGATAGTGGGAAACTTGCATGGGGTTTTGTTATTTTGAACTAAAGATTAACAATGTATGGTTTGTCTCATGCGACATAGAATTTTAGGCGAAAAATATAGAAATAAATTTGCACATTGTCTATTCTACCTCTTACCAATTAATTAAATGGAATTCCGTTGTAAGACCATCCAGACCCAGGATTTTTTTCTTGTCCATACATTTGAGTGGGGACCAAATCTCTTGGTTTGTGATAGGTGATAATAGGGTATCTTTAGCCACATCTGTTAGTTACACAAACGGATAACTTTTTATAACTGGTGGTGGGTTAGTGGTTTGGAAAAGAGTCTTATTAAATATAAAAAATTGGGTGTTAATATTAGTGGGAGTTTTATGCCACCAAGAATCTAGATTAAACACTGCCTGGATGGTGTTAGTACGTTGTATGAGAGACACGAACATTAAAAAATGTATTATTATTGCCCTCAAGATTCCATTTGAGTTTGAATTTATTTTTCCAATACATGGCTTCCTATTCAAGGTAGTAGGCCAAGTCATCCTGAATCACTTTTTATCACAAGAGAAGCGTCGGATCGGGTTGTCTTTTTATAAGCTTTCGAGTAAGTTAAAGTTGTTATTGGAAATTGTAAATTTTCGTTTCCATGTTCCCCAAAACATAATTTTTCCAGGACATAGCCGCTTGTCAAAAAATATGAGATTTTCTTAGGAAATAGCTAGCCAGTGGTCCCACCATCGGCAATGGAGAAGCTCGTGGGAGGGCGAATACTGAGCCCACTCGCTGTAGTAAATAAATCACTGTGTCGTCTTGATACCAGTGGGCATACTATTAAGTAACATCGGGCAATGGTTAGATGATACATTCGGGAGGTGAGTAACCCTCCTATTGGGATACAAATCCCACCACTACAAGTTTACAAGCCCCTATCTAACCGTTCATGCACATGATGCCCAAAGGAGGTATTGTCTTTCTAGGTAAAAGAAGGTCCACTAAACCCTAAATCATGAATATTATGTGTAATCATAAAATATCTTAAAGTTTTAGCCCTAGCTGGATGGAAACCTTAGCCTCCTAGCTTTTCATACGTTCCTAGAGTAGTATTAAAATCTCCAATGAGCACCCAAGGATTGCTAACAATATTGGATAATTGATGTCAAGCATGCCATTCCTGAGATTGAGCTGGAGGTTGAGGAGGCATATAAACTATCGTAAGCTCTGTAGGCCTTGCTTTTAGATCGTAGTGTATCATCACATATATAATCCGCGGAGAAAATGCCACTTCATTCACTAAAATCTGGTACACTATCCTTAACACCCAGATTCCACCACATTGGCTTAATTATAGCGATACAATTTGGTTACGAAACGAAAGGTGACCAATCTCCGTAATTATCCTTCTGGCATCCATATATGTATACAAAATTATGACTAGGTGGGGACGATGTCGAGTACAAAACTTATAAGTTCAGAAAGGAAATTCGGTGCCTCGTGCGCCTAACATTCCACAACAAAATCCTTATGAAGTGTATCAGTAGATGGGATCTCACCAGGCTCTGTTCTGGGTTATGTACACATGCTCGTTTGGAAGGAGTGAGTTGATCAATAGTTAGGGTTTATTTGACCCTTGATGTGCATGGAAGGTGACTATCGATGCCGATTCTGGTCGAGTCCTGTCTTGATACTGCCCTACTTCTAAATGAATGTCGTGGAACTGGAGTTAATAATGAAAGGCGTGGGGGTATTACACAATTGGATTAAATGAGAAAGTCATTTGGCCCTCTTTGGATTTCTCTATGAGCGTCGAACGGAGGTCTTGGAGATTTTTTAGGCTTATGTTGTTGGGGTTCGTCAACCGAAGATGTGGAGGTAGATTTATGGGTGATAAATTCAAAACCGAGAAGTATGGAGGGTTCAGAAACATTGGAGGTCTCAACATAAATCTCGATGCTGGTCTTAGGAATGGGTCAAAGAGTGGGGACTCCGGTGGACTCGAGTATAATTAAGAAAAGTTCGGGCTGGGGCTATTGCCATTCATGGTCATCATATTTCTTTGGTTGGGACGTAAGAAGAATTGGGTCATTATTTTCTACCTGGGATGTGTTGGGTTTTAAAGCCAAGGTGCATGAATGAGGCACATGCATAGTAGCTGAGTTTAAACTCCCTTCATTGCCACATAAAACCTCGACTATACACGAAAGTGTAACATTATCCCCAATCGCTCCGTTAATTTTTACCAAAGGCTTTGCCATGTGGGTTAACGAGCTACTGTTGTATGAAAAAATAGTGGAAGCTTTGTCCTTTGCAATAACTGCCTTACCACAAGCTTCTACTGCTTCCATAGGGTCCCGTAAATGGATAGGTACTCGAATAACACCAATCACTCGCATAACTTCCCCACTTAGCATATACTATAATATATCTCACTTGAAATTCACACCTTACTTCTATTTATATGAATCATCGCTCAATTCTATTTACGTAAGGATATTCTCTATATCCGTATGCACCTCGATCAACATTTATCATTCTCAATCCATAATATAGTTCAACCAATCATATGAACCTTTAAAGTTATCCCATTCGGGATTATATTCTAAGATCCATTATCATAAAGCGCATCTTCACACTTTCTTATCAATCCATAATTATCTCCAATTCGAAATCTCAAAGATAGTGGGCTTCCCCACTAGTCGGTACATTAATCTCCAATCAATGTTCTCTCGGAATAAGTCAATATGACTTCGATAATTACTCCTAAGGGAAACACCCTAAAAGTCTCCAAAACACGCTTCTCATAACTCATATAGAGATTCCTAATCGATAAACTCAAATGAAACCGGACAAAACTCACTCCAGAAGAACTCCCCTAAAACAGCCATGTTTCCGAATGGATTCGGGCCAAATCCGAATCGATTCGCCCTTCATGCGAATCGATTCGGTCCAAAGGACCTGGGATTCCGTCTCAAGCCGAATCGATTCGGTTTGGACCCGAATCGATTCGTCACTCAGACCTGGGCACCTGCAACTTTTCGAATCAATTCGGTAAGGGGCCGAATCGATTCGGCCTATCAGAAGCTATGAAAATGGCTACTTTTTCCTCAAAAATCGAAATCCCAAAAATCATATATATCATCTTCTTTCCATTTTACATTAGCCTAAACTCATTTTTAACATTAAAATTCATCTTATTACTCAACCCAACTAATTTATAACCTTAAATCAATTCATACCTATCAAATGTAAGATTTACCCAAAAATTTAGGTTTTGACATTTAAACCTAAAATCCATAATTTTATCCACAAATCATGAAATAAATGATACACAACAATTATTTAGCAAGTTTAATCACTTGCCTTAAGTTTGTAGAGTCTGATTCGTCCTCGAAATCGCGGATTGGCCGGAAAACCCCACTTTTCTCTCTTTCTCCTCTTCTTTTCTTCTTCTCTCTATTTCTCTCTTTCTCTTTAAGGACATTTGTTCTCTCGTAGGCTTAATAAGACTTATCTCCCAAAATACACAACTTTAAATGAAAATACAGACTTTAAATGACTCGGTCACTTTAATTCGAGTCAAACGAACTTAAAATATTTCAGAACCAAAATAAGACCTAAGTACAGTCATTTCGTCTTTCTTGACCCTTACGGAAACAATGGTACACTCAGAATCGTCATTCAAATAAAATCTTCAAATTTTGACCTCAAATGTTAATTTAATAATTCTCCAATAAAATAATATTTGTTTCTCCCAAAAATAATTAAATTATTGTCACAAAAGTCTCGGGGTATTACAACACCTATGCTAGAAATTCCCAGATTTCCTTTCCTTGTTCCTTGCGGCTACCCTACCATGCTACCCTAATCCCATATCTCTTCCTTTTACAACCAAGGTCCCATGCCCAGCAGTCATTCCGCCATTTTTCCAGTGTCGAGTTGCAATTTTCGATGTTGAGGTCGATGCGTGACCACTTGCCAAGTTGCAATACTCTCATTTTTGCCAAGGCCTTGAATTATTTTTTCATACACTTTCAGAGCCCTTTTTTCCACATTTCTTCGGTGTGTCCGACAATACCACATTGCAAACATACGTCCGTTTTAAAAGATCGAATACAATGCTACGTAGAATTCGACCTATTTTGATTTTTTGTGGTAGCGACTTTTCTATATTAAATTCCACACAAATACGTGCACACCTAGCCCTTCCCATGAATTCTGTGTATAAGTCAATTTTTAGAGGCTTCCCCCAAGTCATCGCGATACGTTGAAGAATATCCCGATCGTAATCCATAAACTCATGCTTTTAATATTTTCTGACGAGGGCCGAAAATTTTTCCGCCACCTTTGCACAAATAGTGATCCTCTAAGAACTATGGTCCGCCATCAATTATCGCGAAATAATCTTCTTGAGTATGATAGGTTTATTAGATAAAAATTATTTCCCAAATAAATAATAAAGATACCTATCTTAAGTTTCCAGAGCCTAGTTAAACACGGATCTAGTCTTTTGAATGATAAAAATTTGATCAGTAATTTAATGATTAGTGAATTTTTCCACTTTTACCTGGCCTTTTGTAACTTATGTGTTCCTATCTCAACGATCAGTGTGGGCCTGTCAATGGGTCGGGTCTGGACCCGAACTCGATCCGAACTCGGTCCGTATAATAGGGTCTGAGCATATTTTTTTGGACTCGAGACCCGAATACCCATTTATTAAACGGGTAGGGTCTGGATCTTATACAAGACCCAGACCCGAAGACCCGACCCGGATTGTACATTATTATTTTTTAAATATATATACATATACTATAAATTTATATATATTTATAAAGATATCTTATCAATATAACATGTAAGTAATATATATAAAAATATATATTTATATATATAATAAATATAAATAATATATATTTTATTAATACTAATAATATTCTATAATACATTACAAAATATTTTATTTAAGATTAAAAAATAAAGAAGGGGGATAATATAAAATAAATATATATATTTGGCCAAACCCGGACCCAGACCCGAACCCGAGACCCGAAAACTCGAACAGATCAGGGTCTGGATCCAATATTTTAGACCCGATGAGGGCCCGGACCCGAACCTGAACCCGATGAAGACCCGATTACACGGATCTGGATATCCTTAAACCCGACCTGACCCATTGACAAGACTAGATCAGTTTGTTGGCGGAGATGGCAAGAGCGTAGGTGTTGCCGTTTTGATTGGTTGGTTAGTTATAACCTTGTTTAGATTTGGTGTTTTCTTCTCCTCGGGCTTGCTCAGAACCTTGTCTTTATAGGACAACCTTTGAGTCAATCTAATAGCAGTCTTATTGGCCCTGGATTCGGTTATGACCATATCCATTTCTACCGTTGGGGGGAGGGGGGGTTGTTAAACAAAAACTTTGCTATAATATTTAAAGATTAGTACTATCTTTTCAAATGAATGTAAATATTGTATTGTATTATATTCATATAGCTTAGCATGTCCATATAGTACATGAATTTGTTACGAACGGTTCACAAATTTACCACGCTTCTAATCCATCTTAAATTTAATTCAAGGAACTTTGGTTATTATCATTGTAATCCTCCATAATTTAGCCTGAATTAGTAAATAATTAAATACAAATCTTAGAGAAATTTAAATTAATTAATTAATTAATTAAGTGATTAATTAATTAGCGAAAATTTTGAATTTTGATGGTTTAATTATAAAAAAGTTTTATTTGTGGTAATGGAAGTTGAAATACAATTTATGGAAATTATTTCCACTATAGAATATATTTGATGATTTATGGAATTTGTTTTTTGAATTTATAAAGTAGTGTGCTTATTTGTAAATAAATTAAAGAAAGGGTTTGATTCATAATTATAAAAAGTAAATGAAGTGTTAGGTATAAGGGAATCTCTATACTACTATAAAATGCCATACAAGCATTTAAGACTCCTCTCCAACCAGCGTATCTATGTATGCAAGGTACATCAGCTCACAGTCAACATAAGAAATCAATCAAAATGGGTGACCCTTCGTATTCAAATTAGAATCCTCCATCTTCCCTATCCTTATTTATTCTCTATCTCTCGTATTACTTTTCTACAGTAAATGAAAAGGACCATTTATATATTGTTCTATCTGAGTCTTTACTTTCATTTATAATAAATACCTCCATCGCCTCTTCACTTGATATTTCGTGTCCCCATTACCTGAATAGTAAATTCGGTATCCAAACAATAGGACCCGAGAGAGTGGCTTGAGCGGATAGGTATGAGAGGGTATGTATTGAAACATTTTGAGAAAACAAATATGAAAATTGTAAGAAGAAAGTAGGTTCCTTTAAAAGATTTAAAATGAATAGATTATTTAGATCAAATTCTTTGGCTAGTTCTAGCTCTAGGTCTTCTTTAGATTTTCCCCCAAACATAATAAACGAAGAAGAACATGTTTATGAAGAAGTAAATTTAGATTTAAATGATTGGAATATTCCCAAAGTCCCAACAAAAGAAATTTACAAAACTAGTTTCCTAAAGTCATCCTTTAGTACTAATTACAATGTTAAAACTGTTGAACATGTTTATGCTTTAAATAAAGAACACGATAGAATTCAACTATTAACTAGTGAAGCTATTACAAAACAAAGAAAAAATGGATTCAATTTCCTACACACAGGATTAATGCAAGTAGTAGTCAAACCATTAACCAGTAAAGGAATAAATGCTTCTATCCTCTTATGTCTTAGAGATGCTAGACATACTAATTACAACACTAGTATTTTAGGAATGATGGAATCAAGCGTTTTTAATGGTCCAATATATTTTAATTATTTTCTTGATTTTACATTAAGTTTAACTGACCCTCACATATTAAAAACCACGACACTAAATATTAAAACATCTGGATATGAAATGTTACGAGGAAGTAAACCACTAGCTTTAATTTACATAATTTATTACAAATGTTGATAAGTCTTGATAATACTTTAAAACTATTTAAAACTCACAAGGAAGTTACATTACAAGATCTCCAACGAGAAGTCAACATAATTAAACAGGACATCAAAGACATCAAAATAGAAAGTAAAGAATTAAAACAAGATCTCACTATTTTAAAAGTAGACCAAACTTTCCAAAAGCAACAAGTCATCTCCTCAGAAGAAAGTGAACTAGAAGCTCAACAAGAACCTAAAATAGTAACAATGGACGAAATTGATCAGCAATTAAATATCATAAACCAAATTAATATACAAAAATGGCATGTACAAGTAACTTTAATTATTAACAAAGAATATGAGATAAAAGTCATAGCATTAATTGATTCCGGTGCAGATTTAAATTATCTACAAGAAGTACTAATTCCAACCAGGTATTATCATAAAACATCTGAACGATTAAACTCTGCCAATGGAAGTAAAATGCTAATTAAATACAAATTACCCAAAGCACATATTTGTCAAAATAATATATGTTACAAAACTCCTTTTGTTTTAGTAAAAAATATGACTGACAAGGTAATCTTAGGAATCCCTTTTCTTTGCCTTCTATATCCGTTAACAACTAGTGATACTAGAATAACCTCCCTAGCCTTAGGTCAACAAGTAAAATTTTAATTTCTTTCAAAACTAGAAGTCAGATATTTAAAAACGCTCAAAGATTTTTCAATATTAGTAAACCGTCTTCAATACGAGAGAAGACATTTAAATTTTTTAAATGAAAGAGGATTGATGATCAACTTACTAACAAGATTCTCCAAAATAAAATAGAAAATTTCAAATTAAAAATAACAAATGAAATCTGTTCCGATCTACCAAATGCCTTTTTACGTAGATAGAAACATATAGTAACCTTATCACACACCAAAGATTTTAATGAAAAATTCATCCCTACCAATGCAAGACCAATCCAAATGAATCAAGAAGATATGGAACTATGTAAAGATGAAATTAAAGGTTTATTACAAAAAGGAATTATAAGAAAAAGTAAATCTCCTTGGTCATGCCCTACATTCTATGTCAGAAAAAATGCCGAATTAGAACGTGGAGCACCCAGGCTAGTCATCAATTACAAACCACTTAATAAAGTTTTAGAATGGATAAGATATCCAATACCAAATAAACGTGACCTCATGAACCGATTAAATCAAGCAACTATTTTTTCCAAGTTTGATATGAAGAGTGAATTTTGGCAAATACAAATCCATGAAAAAGATAGAACAAATGGCTGAAACCGATTATACCCGGTATGCTTAACTAAGAAGTTATCACATATGAGTTAAAACATACACCCATAACTGTTATCAGATATGAGATAAAACAAAACAAAACAAATAATGAACATTAACAGCTATCCTTCTTCTTTCTTCTCTCACAAATCCATTAATTCCATTACTTGTTATCATATCTGGGAGCCAAACAAAAGCCAAAAAAAACATATAATGTTCCAAAACAGTGATACCCGTAACCCATCTCAACCATAATAAAAAAATTACAAAGTTATAAAATATCACACAAATAAATTAAAATAAATGTCAATATACTAAATTCAATCACAACAACTAAATTTAAAAATTAAGTGAGTAATTTCTTTGTCCATTTGCATTTGAACTTTGATCAATTCTTATTTGCATTTCATTGTTTCTCTCATTGACTCCATTCCAAAATGGATAATGAAAATCCTGAAATTATATATAATCCATTATTAGAATTAGACAAAAATAATGAAATAAAAATTAGTTTTGTGAAGCCTCAAATTATCTGGATAAATACATCACGAGTAGACTCAAGAAAGGTCAGATTTTTATTTTTTAAAAACAGTTTATATTTGTAAAAAGATACTTTATAATAAAACCTATTTTAAAAAGTTATAAAAACCCTGTTTTATAATAAAAGTTATAAGTTATAAAGAACATGTTTTATTAAGAAGTCACTTTTTATATTTACGAAAAAAGACATTTATTTAAAAAAAAATATATACGTAATCTTTTTGTTTAAGTAGCACCAACACGACTTAAATGACATGTAATATGACATGAAGTTGTAGTTTTTTTACCAAATATAAACTCAACTTAATTAAACATGCAACGACACAAGTATAAAAACATATTTCGTTTTTCTGTTAGGTATAAAAATATTTCTTGTTGTATAGTGTCATGTCGAATTTTAGTGCTAGGAAAAAAATAAAATGATTTTATTTCGTTTAACGGGGTTGTGTTCGTGTTTGGTAAAGAAAAGAAATTATGTGTTATGTTATCTGTTTGAGTCGTGTTAGCTTAATTTGATCTCCTAAAATCGTGATTGATTAGTACCGCTGGCGCGGACCCACATTCAACAAATGATGTGGATTCGGGAATGTGGGTCCTCGCCAGCGGCACTAATCAATCGCGAATCTAAGACATCAAATTAAATAATTTTTTTAATTAAAATTAAAATTAAAAAAATAATTTTTTCATAAATAAAAAAGACAATGCTTATTGACATGATATCGCAATTGATTAGTGTCGCTGGCGCGAACCTACATTCACACAAATGATGTGAATCCGGGAATGTGGCTCCGCGCCAGCGGCAGTAATCAATCGCGATATCATGTCAATAAACATTATTTTTTTATTTATGAAAAAATATATTTTTTTAATTTAAATTTTAATAAAAATAATTTAATTTTAATTAAAAAAAATTATTTAATTTGATTTCTTAGATTCGCGATTGATTAGTGTCGCTGATGCGAACCCACATTCAACAAATGATGTTGGTCCGGGAATGTGGGTCCGTTCCAGCGACACTAATCAATCGCGATATCAAGTCAATAAACATATAAAACACGATAGCATGTCAAAAATTTTTATTTTAAAAATTACTCCGTATCTTTTTTTAAAATTTTATTTTTATAGAACATTCAAAAGGTTTTTATTTAATTTAAAAGCATTTTTTTAAATAATTATAAAAAGTAAAAAATATTTTTTTCTGATTTTTTAAAAATTACTATTAAAAACAGTTTTTTATTAAACAGTTAAAATATATTTGTTTTTTATTCTAAGACAAAGATTGTTGAAGAAAATAATTTTTTTTATTCCAAATAAGATGAGTGTTAGTATATGGTTTGAGAATGGAGAAAATGTCAAAAAAAAATTTCACGTTCTTTCCAATTCACTTTACCATGTCTTGACACATCATTCGGTCTATTGGTTTTAAGTCAAAAATTCGGGGCAAATAGAAATTTTCATATATATTTGTTCTCTCTCCCTCGTTTACTGTATATGAAAACTGGTGCAAGATGGATACGATGTTATTTGGCTCACATAAACTCCAGATTTTGAAATAAATTGCAGGCAGCAAAGGTTACGAGGCTGAAATTCATAGCAGTGACATGCTTCTTGATGGTGATGCGTTGGTGGAGATATCGAAGTTATCTAAAGGCTAGATTTGTGTATTGTTTCATTTGTTGCATTCCACATGTTTGGCAAAATGCCCAATTAATCCTTTTTGGCAGCTTTTTTGAAAATATTAAGCTATAACTTAATGATCTATGTTTCATCTACCACTACCTGCATGACCTGGATTACCAATAGAGTTTCCATCAGTGTTTAAATTCCACTAACCATAAGGAAGGGGGTGCCACTTAACCAGAAAATAAAATTTTATGTCCACAAGCCTAAAGGTAATAGATAACTGTCGTAGAAGGAAGCTGTCATGGCAAGGGGGCACCTTTTTAGGTCTATTAATAAATATTAAGTCACCAAAAGTAGAAGATACATATTTAATAATGCAAATTGGATCTAGATCAACACCATCAAAGTGAGATTTGTTCAAAATCTTCCATAATTCCCAATATGCAATAGGAGGGATGATAAGAACTAATGCACTGTAAAGTGTTCCACTTGGCCCAAAGACACCAAGAATTAAGACAAAGATGAATTAATGTGTTGTGAATATGAACCCCACAATATTATGGAAGAAATCCTACACCTTCATGGCAACTTGACCTGTAGAGAAAAAATGTTATAGGTTTCAAGACGGGGATTATTAGAGCAACATTTACATTTGGAGCATGTTTTGACCCCATGTTTAATAATGAGGTCATTAAGGGGGGGTTTTCTAGATAATAAATTCCATATAAATATAGTAATCCTGATAGGGACAAGTTGTTCCAAACATAAGCATACAAAAATCTGTGACATTGCCTAGATCTGATAGTCTCCTAAGCGGAGTTCGCTTTAAAATCTCCATAGGAATTTGAGGACCGTATTAATTTATACTCATGGTAAAGGAAAGATAACTTGAAATTAGGTATAGCATCGACCATTCGTAGGGGGAAATAGTCAATAAGAAGATCAATATTCCTACTATTATCAATCCAATAGTCTTTAATAAGTAGAGGCCATTAGTTTCGAGCTCCTATTGAATCTTCCAAAACAGTATCACCAATCTTCCAAAACAGTATCACCAATCTTCCAATCCTTGCACATGTTAATGTTTCCATCTTCAATCAACCATTTACAGTGAGTCTCCACCAATGATTTAACATTGCATAGCCTTTCTAAGGTGACGAAAGCAATTGGAGTATATATATATATAGTTGCATAAGGATGTCAATATTTAACACACATGAACTGAGCCCAAAGAGATTTCTTCATTCTGAATTTTTACCAAAGCTTGGTTCCTAAAGCCTCATATATGTCATGCAGATATATGATACCAATTCCCCTCTCCTCATTTGATAGAAACTTAGATCTCCACCCCTACACCTTTCGATAAACTTTATGTGCTAGATCATTAAAAATATAACATGTTTTTCTTCCAATACATAAAGGAAAACCCAATTAACTAATCGGAAGCTTTTTATAAGAGAATCCAGTGATCATAGCTATAGAATTTATTTTATGAATACTCCTTATGGGATCCACAAGAATAAAACATTTAGCTTTGTTTATCATCTGACTGGAAATTTCTTCATATTTAGAGAGGAACTTAGTCAATCTTATCATAGATCTTTTATCCCATTTGAGAAAATTAAAATATGATCTACAAAAGATTAATGAGAAGTCAATGGATCATTCCTCATAGTGGAGTATCTTTTAATCCTCCACTTATTCATTCGGTTATGCAAACCCCTGTTAAGAACATTAGCTGTAATAATAAAGAGAGCTGGGGAAATTATATCACCTTGAATTCCCATAGACCCCTGGTGGAATGGAAAAAACCACAGGAAGCCCTATTGACTAGGACAAAAAAAAATTGGAAAAAAACCCTCCAAACCATATTAGTCCATTTCTCACGAAAGCCCAATTTTCTAAGCACCTGAGTAATGAAGAGCCAAGACATTCTATAATATGCCTTAGCCATATCTAATGTAAAAATGAAATTTCCCCCTTCAACTTTTTGTATCCATATGTTTCACCATCTCATGGGCAAGAAGCATTTTGTCAGTAATTTCCCTTTCCTTAACAAAAGCAGTATGAGTTAAGAGAGAATTTTGTTGGCAGTATGATACTCAGTATCAAACAATTTTGCCATGATCTATGTGAATATTTTATTGAAAAAGTTACACAAACTAAAAATCTTTAGCAATTAGGTATTCTTAGCATCCGCGCCAACAATCTAATTAATCACGTCTCTATGACATCAAAATTCTGATGTCTTAGAGACAACAAAATATTTTCCGATCGTGCAATCGAACTTTACTAAAAAAAACTATACAAATCAAAGTTGTTATATTAAAAAAAAAAGTAGATGGGTAGAAAAGATGTCATTCTTAAAAATTGGAGATTTTATCTCAAATATGTTCCTGTATCAATTTATTTCCCCCGTCTATTGAGTTCTTTACATATAATTTGATGATGCTGGAAATAGCACAACCAATCTAGGTGTTAGGAAGATCAAACTAATAACAACAATGGCTACACATAAATATATTGAACACAAGAGATTGAGGTGAGGAGAAGTAGATGAACACCAATATGTAAGTGGTTCAGCCTAAATTGGCCTACGTCCAGTGTGAGTGTGTGTAATCTCACTATGATTGGGCACTAATGGCCATGGATACAATCTCTCCAGCTCTCTCTCTCTCTCTCTACTGTGTACTTAGACAGAGTTTCAGCTAGGGTTGCCTTCCTTTTTCAAGGTCGAAGAAGACTTCTATATATAACTCCTTGGGGGTGAAATGTACCCCCCAAGCATGAAAAATAGGCACGTGTATGTTGGCCTCACCAATGGGGGTGAGCCACCTGTCACTGTCACATGTAAGGAATGATGATAAAATATTCTCCCCATGTGCGGAGAATAATCTTGTTACAACTGACTTGTGCCCACGTCTCCTTATCCAAATGTCAACAGAGGCTCGGCTGTTGTACTGGTGCAAGACCTTGGCCTGGAAGAGGCCGAGGCTGGGAAAGACCATGTTCACTCAACCTGAGGAGGTATGCAGGGGGCTCGGCGTGATCTAGGCCGAGACATTGACTCAGGGTCGGCCAAAGCTGAGGTCGGGCTGCAACCATGAGGGAGTCATTTGTTGGGGCTTTATGCTGGCTCGTCCTTCGTCAGGCCGAGGTTGCCACCCCCAGTGCATGAGGGTGCTGTCGACGCTTAAGCAGCATGTAATGTCTTTTTCAGAGATAGTGTCGGCCTGGGCCGACCTTAATAAGGCCGATAGCTGATGTCGCGGGACCATGGCTTATCCAGACTCGGCCATCATCTTGGCTGAGGTTGATGCCTCTTGGCCAAGGTTACACTCGGGCATATCAATCAACCCCCGGCCCTTAGTCATATATGAGAGTAGGTGACTAGGGGATTAGCTCGTCCCCGAGGCCTGTTTATATATGAGCCTATACTTGCATGACACCTGTCCAATGTTGAAGCATGCGTGCATAATGGTGTGTTGTCAGCCGCCCTTTGGGGTTCCCAAGGCAACGATGGGCCTTGGGATATGTGCCCAAGTATTTAAGGGTTTCAAAACCCTTTCCCTCCTTTCTTCTTCACTTCCTCTCATTTCCTGGCAATTCAGCTTCTCTCGCAGTCTCTCTCTCTAGGCTCTTCTGATCGAAGCTTACTTATTGAGGGATTGTTGATTTTTCACGAGTCTCCCTCATTCGCCCTCGTCTTCGCATTTCCAAGTACCTTCTCCCCTGATTTTTCCTTGTTTTTCGCTTCTAGTTTGCATTTTCCGGCTGTTTTTTTTTTTTTTTTTTTTTTAAGTTTTCCGGCAAACCCCATTATTTCAGGCGATCTTCAAACCTTTTAAATTTCCAAGTTTGATCTTTAGGTTGCTTAGGTAAAGAAAACAATCTTGTTTGTAGCTTTTAGGGCTTTCTAAGTCTAGGGTCGTCCTCTGATGCTCAGACCCCTATATCAGCTTCTTGAGGAGTTCCCCTCCCTTAGGGATAAGACCTTAGCGAAGATTAGACAAATAGAAAGAGCCCAGGAAGAGGCTCGTAGGTCACAACAATTTCCAACTAGACCCATCTTTCCTCCACCCCTGAGGGTGATATATCCTGATCCCCCAGAGAACTTCTATCAGACAGAGGTCCCTGCTGACCCAACGCCGATGTCTGAGTCTGAGTCTGAGTCTGAGTCCTCTACCTCAGACCCAATGTCCGTAGATTCCTTTCACGAGGCCATGGACTTCACACCTCAAGAAGGTCAGGCCTCTGATGATGGTGAGGTATCCAGCCGGGCCTCGTCCCATGACCGTTCGAGTACCCCGTCCTCTTCCTCAAAGGTTGAGGTTATTGAGCCCAATGTGGCTATTCTACCACCTCTTGACGCTATTCCTCTCTCGGCCATCTCAGGGGCTGAGTTTGCTCAGAGGTTCCCTGGCACTCCGTCTACCTCTGCTCCGGCCGATATTGAGCTTGACGATGATGAGGATGCTGAAAGCGACGTCGATACCTCTGAGGCAGACGAGTATGAGAGCACAGTAACTGAAGTGGATCTTCTCTGCTTTAGGTATTCGTACTCCATCAGTCCCTCCATAAAATTAAGGAGGCCTCTGAGGGAGGAGAGAGACTATCATGGCCGAGACGGAGAAATATGCTTATACGAGCAGATGTTTAGGTTAGGTTTTCGTCTTCCAATTCATCCCATCATCAAATCCATTCTTTCTTACATCAATTTGGCCCCCTCCCAGCTGTCCCCCAATGCTTGGAGAGTCATCATTGGGTCAATTATCCTGTGGAGGGCAGTTCATCACTCTGACCTCCCAGTCCAAGTTTTTGTTGGTTGCTATGTGCCAACCTCGGCCAAAAACCATCCGAGCTACTATCACTTTATAGCTCGGAGGCCCGAGAAGAAGATGCTTCAGATAACCCAAACCTCTAATCATAATTGGAAGCCTCGCTACTTCTTTGCTTTTGCGTCCTGGGAATTTGTCTCAAGCATTCCCTCTTCCATACATGAGCCGAGGATACCCGTCAAGTGGGGTAAGGTCTCTATGTCTGCCAGGGCTGACCCTGGGCTTAGTCCTCAAAATATTAAGAAAGTGCAGGCCTTACAAGCTCAAGGGGCCCATGGCCTATTTGTTAAATTTGAACATCTGATGACCCCTCATTATCTTTCGGGGACGAGTTTGGGTGGAAGTCCCTTAGCTGACTTTGGTAAGGATTTTTATTTGAAGTTGAACCTCTGAACTTGTTCATACTTGGCATCTAACTCTTATCTTTTTCTTTCTGTAGAGCAACCTCAAGACGTTTTAGACGAACTTTGGGAGATGGCTGCCCCAAGTTTGGCAAGACTCGCAAAAAAGGCCGGGATGAATGCTCCTCCCCCGGCTCCCTCTGCATCCAAAGCCCAAGGTTAAAAGAAGAGGGCCTCAGAGGCCCCCACCTCTGAGGATCAGAGGCCGACCTCGAAGCACAAGAAGGCCTCTGATGCTGCGATTCCCATCTCTTCGGTTGACGCCCTCTCGGCCCATCTAGACCAGCTGAAGCTGTCTGATAGCACCGTTGGTCATAGCTTGCAGGCCCTTGACGCCATCGGCTCTGCTATGACAGAGGCAGACAAGCTCTTCTTCAGGTCCATGGATACACAGCTTCTGGTGGAGTTCGACCTTCACAGAGCCGTGCAGGTTTTAACTTGATCCTTCAAAATTCTTTAAGTGTTTCCTCTGACTCTCCTGTAACCTTAAGCTTTTATCAAATGTACAGGGAGTGGCTTCTCTGCACCATCTGTCGAACTAGACCTTGAGGAAATTACCCCTCATTCAAAAGGGGCAAGAGGCAGAGAAGACTCAGAGTGCTCTCAACGCTGAAATTGACCGTCTGAAGTCAAATCTGCAAAAATCTGAGAATAAGGTTCAGGGGCTGGTCAAGGACCATGCTAAGGCCCTGAAGGCCAAAGATGACGCCCTACAGCAGAAGGTCAGCTCGGCTGTGAAGGCTGCGCTTGAAGATGCCACGCCCAAAATCATCTCTGACTACAAAACCTCGGACGAGTTCATGGGTTTTGTCTTTGAATACCTTGAAAGAGGTATTAAAGCCACTACCAAATGGGCCGAAGTCCAGGAGAAAGAGGTCGGCTCTATCAAGGCCTCTGACTTTGTGGGTCTGAGCTTTGCAGACCCTCAATTTGCCCAAGCGCTCCAAGAGGTGGAGGATGAAGCTGCAGCTCCTGCCGATACCGCGACTATAGGAGGGGTCGAGGTTGAGGGAGTGAATCCAGTTGATGATGCGGCCGAAGTGACCAATGTTGGTCAGACAGATCAGGTCGAGACTGCTGATGTCCTCCTCCAAAATCCTTAGGACTCGTAGTTTATATTCTTAGTTTTGTAATAATTTGTAATTCTGTACTTCGTGTTAATGGAATATTTGTTATCTCTGAATGCTATGTGATTTCCTTTGTTACTTTGGAATGGTTTTGTTTGCAGTCAATGATTCACACCCCAGCCCTCTTCACCACCGAGTGGTGTTCTGAGGGTCTGAGGTCATCACCTCTGATGCTATCCTCATAATTAATCTCACCAATTTAATGATGTTAAGACTCTGAGGTCATCTGCATGGTGTCTGAGCTCATACCTCTTCACCACCAAGTGGTGTTCTGGGGGTCTGAGGTCATCACCTCTGATGGTATCCTCATAATTAATCTCACCAATTTAATGATGTTAAGGGTCTGAGGTCATCTTCATGGTGTTTGAGCTCAGACCTCTTCACCACCAAGTGGTGTTCTGAGGGTCTGAGGTCATCACCTCTGATGTTATCCTCATAATTAATCTCACCAATTTAATGATGTTAAGGATCTGAGGTCATCTGCATGGTGTCTGAGCTCAGACCTCTTCACCACCAAGTGGTGTTTTGAGGGTCTGAGGTCATCACCTCTGATGTTATCCTCATAATTAATCTCACCAATTTAATGATGTTAAGGGTCTGAGGTCATCTGCATGGTGTTTGAGCTCAGACCTCTTCACCACCAAGTGGTGTTCTGAGGGTCTGAGGTCATCACCTCTGATGTTATCCTCATAGTTTCTCTCACCAATTTAATGATGTTAAGGGTCTGAGGTCATATGCATGGTGTCTGAGCTCAGACCTCTTCACCACCAAGTGGTGTTCTGAGGGTCTGAGGTCATCACCTCTGATGTTATCCTCATAATTTCTGATGTAAGGATGAAGTAAGAGCTGTCACAGGAACTGGTCTTTTATTAATAACTTCTTCATAATAAGATGGTACATTTACAACTGTATGCACCATCATATGTAATATTTCTTCAGATGATCAGCATTCCATGGGTTAGCAAAGGGTTCCCCTTCTAGGTTCTCTAGCCTGTAGGTGCCCGGCACAACCTCTTCTGTCACCTTGTAGGGCCCATGCCAGTTTGGGTGTAGCTTATTTGCCTTCTGTAAGGTCTTCTTCAGTACCAGGTCTCCCACTGCAATGGGTCTTGACTTCACCCTCTGGTTATAGAATTTAGCTGCCCTCTGTTGGTAGGCCGCTTGTCTGACCTCAGCGTCTTCTCTCCTTTCTTCCACCAAATCCAAGTCTAATCTCCTCTCTTCCATATTTTTATCAGGGTCATAGGTATGAACCCTATGAGTTGGGAGCCCAACCTCGGTGGGTATGACAACCTCTGAACCAAATGCTAGCATGAACGGGGTTTCTCCCGTAGGTGTCCTAGCCATTGTTCTGTAGGCCCATAGCACAGCATAGACCTCTTCTGTCCATCTTCCCTTTGCATCTTCTAACCTCTTCTTGACCCCGGCAAGGATTATTCTATTTGTAACCTCGGTCTGACCATTTGCCTGAGGTCGGCCGAGAGACGAGAAGAACTGCTTTATCCCAACTCTTAGGCAGTATTTTTCTAAAGAGGAATTCTTGAACTGGGTCCCGTTGTCTGAGATGAGTGTGTTTGGGAGGCCGTATCTACATATGATGTTCTTCCAGATGAACTGGAAGGTCTTCTGTTCCGTGATCGTCACCATTGGCTCCGCCTCCACCCATTTTGAGAAATAATCGATGGCAACTATCAAGAATCTATAGTTGTTAGCAGCTCTTGGTAGGGGTCCTACTAAGTCAATCCCCCATATTGCAAACGACCATGGAGAAGTGATTGATGTCATAGGCTGATGAGGTTGATGAGGAATAGTGGCGAACCTCTGACATTTATCACATCTCTTTACGTAAGCTGCTGCATCCTTAGACAAGGTTGGCCACCAATACCCCTGTGTGATGATTCTTTTGGCTAAGGGTCTTCCTCCTATGTGGCTAGAGCAAGACCCTTCGTGCACCTTTTGTAAGACTCGGGGAACTTCCGAGGGATGCACGCATCTGAGAAGAGGCAAAAGGAATCCCTTCTTGTACAAGATGTCTCCTATCACTGTGAACTTGGCAGCTCTATACCTCAATTTTTTCCTCTCCGACTTAGACTCATGTAGCTCTCCCTCTTTAATATATCTTATGAGAGGGTCCATCCATGAATCCCCAATATTCAAATTGTGACAAGGGGTACACACCTCTTCTTCCTCGATAGTTGCCTTTTCTAAGACCTCGATTGGGACAGTTCTCCTAATATTTGTTTTCATTGCCGATGCCAGCCTTGCCAATGCATCTGCGTGGCTGTTATTCTGTCGAGGTACCCTCTTCAGTTTTGTCTCTTCGAAGCATTCCATCATCTTCCTTACCCTCATTAGGTATTTCGCCATCCTCTCATCCTTGGCCTCATAGACTCCCAATACTTGATTGACAACTAACCTTGAGTCACTGTGGAGTAGGAACCGCTTCACGCGAAGTGTCTTTGCCAATAAGAGACCTGCTACCATGGCCTCATATTCGGACTCATTGTTTGAGGCCTGAAAGTTGAATCTCAGGGCATATTCAATGTTGGTGCCATCTAGGGCTGAGAGTATTAGCCCCGCACCACTTCCGCTATCGCAGGAAGAGCCATCAACAAAGAGGCTCCAAACGTCAATTTCTGACGAAAAGCCACCTTCGGTCATTACTCCTTGCTTGAAGAGGTATCTACCCTCTTCGTTTTCTTCAACTCTGCCCCGGACCTTACCCGAGGTAACCTCTTCTTCATCCCGGAAGACGTATGGTGTCGTCTCTTCCAAATCTCGGGAGACACTTCAGTTTGTCTCTTCAACCTCCCTCTTTCCATTCTCTGTCTCGGCCTCCTCCCAGGTGAACTCTGCAACAAAGTCCGCTAGTGCCTGCCCTTTGATGGCTGTCCTAGGCTGGTAGGTCAGGTCGTACTCTCCCAACTCGATGGCCCAGGTCATCAATCTCCCAGACTTCTCAGGTTTGTGCAGGACCTGCCTTAGTGGGGAGTCAGTGAGGACTGCGATGGAGTGAGCTTGGAAGTAAGGCTTCATTTTCCTTTAGGCATGTATCAGAGCATAGGACAATTTCTCTATGCGTGGGTAGTTTTACTCAGCCCCTTGAAGGGCCTTACTGTTGAAATATACAGGCCTCTGTATTCCATCGTCTTCCCGTATTATGGCCGCGCTGATGGCTGACTCAGAGACTACCAGATACACATACAGCTTCTCTCCTGCAATGGTTCGGGATAACAATAAGGGTGATCCCAAGTAAGCCTTAAGCTGGTTGAAGGCCTTTTTGCACTCTTCGTCCCATTGGAAGGCCTTTCTCAAAATTTTAAAGAATGGAAGACACTTGTCCGTTGCCCTAGAGATAAATCTATTTAGTGCTGCTACTCTCCCTATAAGTCTTTGGACATCCTTGATACTCTTAGGGGTCTTCATGTCAAGCAACGCCTTGATTTTATCAGGATTCGCTTCAATCCCCCTCTGATTGACTATGAATCCTAAGAATTTCCCAGCTTCTACACCGAAGACACATTTCGCCGGATTGAGCTTCATTCTATATGAATCCATGACATCGAAGGTCTTCTCAAGGTCTGCTACATGAGTGCAAGCTTTCAAACTCTTCATTAGCATATCATCTACATATACCTCCATAGTCTTACCTATTTTCTCCTCAAACATCTTATTTACAAGACGTTGGTATGTTGCCCCTGTATTTTCCAGACCGAAGGGCATTACCCTGTAGCAATAGGTACCTTTGTCGGTAATGAAGGCAGTCTTCTTAGAGTCTTCGGTGTCCATGAAGATTTGATTATAGCCTGAGTACGCATCCATGAAGCTCATGAGCTCATGTCCCGCTGTGGCATCCACCATTTGGTCTATCCGAGGTAGGGGATAGCTGTCTTTTGGGAAAGATCTGTTTAGATCTGTGAAATTGACACACATTCTCCACTTCCCATTGGCCTTGGGTACGATGACAGCATTTGATAGCCACTCAGGATATGTGACTTCTCTTATAAACTTAGCCTCTTCCAACTTTTTGACCTCTTCCCGGATGACGTCATATTTTTCCCTAGAGTAGACTCTCCGTCTCTGCTTAATGGGCTTAGCATCTTTGTTTACATTGAGCTTATGACTCATCACTGCTGGGTCAATGCCAGGCATGTCTGCGTGGCTCCATGCGAAGATACTCTGTCTCCTCTTGAGGAAATTTATCAGCTCTTTCTTGACTTCCAAATTGAGGGCTTTCCCGACCTGGACGGTTTTTTCCAGCTCGTCATCGTTGAGGACGATGGATTCTACCTCTTTCGCGGCCTCTCCCTTCTTCAACTTTGTCTCGTCTCTTGGGTCAAGAGTATCAATGCTATAAGTGGTGGTGGCCCTCTTATGGGCCTCTCTCTCCTCGGCCGAGTTGAAATAACACTCTCGCGCGGTGGTCTGGTCACCTTGCACTTCCCCTACCCCATAGGGGGTCGGGAATTTTAGCATCTGGTGGAATGTGGACGGCACAACCTCGAACTCTTTGAGGGCCACTCTTCCTATGATGAGGTTATAGTCCGAGAAAACACTTTCGTCCATCACGAAGAAGTTAATCTTCCTAGTCAACCTCTTAGGCCATTCATCACCCATCCGCACATCCATCTCATACATGCCTAGGGGGTGGACCTTTTCTCCACTGAAGCCTATCAGTGGGTAGTGGTATGGCACTAGTCTTGCTCTACTAAGGCCTAGGCTCTTGAAGCAGGACCAGAACATCACATCTGCTGAGCTTCCCCCATCGACTAAGATCCTCTGCACTTCACACCCGTGCACCCTTGTTGTTATGACCAAAGGGTCATCATGGGGGGATAAGATACCTCTGAAGTCGAGTCTGTAGAAGCCAACCACAAGGGTGTTCATATCCACCTTCTTTCTCTTCAGTATTGGATCGGAAGACATCAGGTTCACAGCCTCAGGTTTGACTACTGACTTGGCCTCTGCTACGTGAGTCTTCCTATTAGCTACTTCAGAGCCACCTCCCGCAAATCCCCCGCATATGGTGCTGATACCAAATGAGATCATACCCACCCTCTTCACCGGGGTGTTGTCATCTTTTGGAGGAAGATCTGGATCATCTTCATCATCTCCTTCTGAATCATCGTCTCTTCGGGTCGGGGCGTTGTCACGGAATTTGTCATTTCTTCTTTTCTTAGGGTCATCTCTTCCTCCTCTGGGTGCCTTACCATCCACATACTTCCTCAATTTTCCCGATTTCAGCATCTTTTCAATCTCATCTTTTAGAGCGAAGCATCTATCTGTGATGTGCCCATGATCCTGGTGGAACTCACACCATAGGTTTTTATTCCTCTTATGTGGCGGGGCCTTCAGCTTTTCTGGCCACCTCAGGGTCCTATCGTTTTTTATCTCATTCAGAATGTGCTCATAACTCACCGTCAAAGGAGTATATTGAGCGAACTTATCATCGCCCGACCTCTTCTTCCCATCTCTCTTCTTCTGGGACTTTCCACTACTATTACCGCGGCTTTCATCCTCTTATTTGGCAGCCATCGCCTCTTCTGCATTCATTACTTTTCCAGCGGTTGCCAAGAGTTCCGCCATGGACTTTGGGGGGTCTTTCGCTAGCTTCCACAGTAGCTTCCCTTTCTGAAGTCCCCCAATGAGGGCTGTCATGGCTATACTTTCTTCATAGTCCTCGACCTCCAATTTCTCTTTGTTGAACCGGGCAATATAGTCCCTTAAGCTCTCACTCTTACCCTGCTTGACGTACAGCAGGTGAGTAGTCTTCTTTTGGGGTCTCATCCCGAAGCAAAAGTTATGGATGAACCGCTCTGGCAAGTCTTTGAAATTCTCAATGGAATTTTTCGAAAGGGAGGTAAACCAGCTGTGTGATGCTCCGGTCAGGGTTCCAGAGAAGGCCCTGCACTTCATCTCATCAGGAATGGAATAAATATCTACTGCCGACTGGTACATTTCTATGTGATGTACCAGGTTAGTGCTGCCGTCATACTTGGGAGACACCACAGGAGGCTTGAACTTAGCTGGGGTTGGGTAGCTTACTATCTTAGCCACAAACGGTGAGCCCTCTGAGTAGACCCTTTGCAATGGGTCTCTACTTTTAATGAGGTCTCCTATCTTCTCCTCGAGGCGCTGGATGGATTCATTCCATGGTCTTCCGCCCTCAACCTGGCCGAGGTTGTCCCCAGCCACTTCGACATGATGAACAGGGGGCTCTCCTGCCGCTGCACAGCGTCTGCTGTTGACCTCTTCCTGGTCTATACCTCTTTGGTCACAGGGTCGGCCTTGGTCGGGCCGAGCTGGCCTATCCCCTCTTTGTGATCCGACAGCGCTCCTGGACCTGGATAACCTGTGTCTTAGGTCATTCACCGGACCTAACCTCTCAAAGGCTGACCCCCTGCTCAATCAATCAAAAGCTGATCCCCTTTGCCGAACCTCTTCATCTCCTCGGCCGACACATCATTGACTCTGCCGTAGGGGTCGTATGGTATTGTTCGACACCTCATACGGCTCCCAACAGTCTTTCGGGGCCTCTTCTACCTCTAGATCGTCATACCTGTCCTCAGGGCAAGGGTTTCCTTGCCTCCCCAGGCGTAAGCGTCGGGGGTCAGCAACGTCCCTCCTCCGCTGAGGAGCTGGCTGATCCTTCATGGGTGCCTGGGGTGGTCCCCTGGCATTTGGATGGGGTTGCACAGCCGCCGGAGTGATCATGTCCGGTGAGACTCCTGGTGGCCTCATCATAGTTCGGCTGAGCTGTTCAAACTGCTCCTTCATCGCCTGCTGTGTTGCGGCCAGAGATTTCAAGGCAGCAGCTACCCCCGCCATTTCGGACTACGGCGGTGCTTGGCTAGAACTAGGCCCTCCTCCAGGCGGCGGTAATTCAGGTGCCATGTGTTAGAAAATAAAGAGCTTAAGTGGTTGGTGTGCTTAGTACCTTACAGGACCTCTTTCAATGGTGAAACAGCTCCATGCAAATGGGGGGTGGTGCCTGGTTCACCACCAGAGTCTCCGGTGAGGTTAAGCTGAGAAAGGAAGAGATAGCTTCTCGTTCCCACAAACGGCGCCAAAAATAATGATGCTGGAAATAGCACCACCAATCTAGGTGTTAGGAAGCTCAAACTAATAACAACAATGGCTACACATAAATATATTGAACACAAGAGATTGAGGTGAGGAGAAGTAGATGAACACCAATATGTAAGTGGTTCAGCCTAAATTGGCCTACGTCCACTGTGAGTGTGTGTAATCTCACTATGATTGGGCACTAATGGCCATGGATACAATCTCTCCAGCTCTCTCTCTCTCTACTGTGTACTTAGACAGAGTTTCATCTAGGGTTGCCTTCCTTTTTCAAGGTAGAAGAAGACTTCTATATATAACTCCTTGGGGGTGAAATGTACCCCCCATGCATGCAAAATAGGCATGTGTATGTTAGCCTCACCAATGGGGGTGAGCCACCTGTCACTGTCACATGTAAGGAATGATGATAAAATATTCTCCCCATGTGCGGAGAATAATCTTGTTACAACTGACTTGTGCCCACGTGTCCTTATCCAAATGTCAACAGAGGCTCGGCTGTTGTACTGGTGCAAGACCTCGGCCTGGAAGAGGCCGAGGCTGGGAAAGACCATGTTCACTCAACCTGAGGAGGTATGCAGGGGGCTCGGCGTGATCTAGGCCGAGACATTGACTCAGGGTCGGCCAAAGCCGACGGGCTGTAACCATGAGGGAGTCATTTGTTGGGGCTTTATGCTGGCTCGTCCTTTGTCATGCCGAGGTTGCCACCCCCAGTGCATGAGGGTGCTGTCGACGCTTAAGCAGCATGTAATGTCCTTTTCAGAGATAGTGTCGGCCTGGGCCGACCTTAATAAGGCCGATAGCTGATGTCGTGGGACCATGGCTTATCCAGACTCGGCCATCATCTTGGCCGAGGTTGATGCCTCTTGGCCGAGGTTACACTCGGGCATATCAGATGGGTAGAAAAGATGTCATTCTTAAAAATTGGAGATTTTATCTCAAATATGTTCTTGTATCAATTTATTTCCCCCGTCTATTGAGTTCTTTACATATAATTTGATTTTCGGTACAATGTTGAAAATTACATAGGATTGTTTTCCCTTTATTTATCATTTTAATCACATATTAACAATTAATTTTAATTTTGAACATTTCGAGCGATGCCATTATAGGGGAAACTTAAGCAACAACATCACCACCCAAAAGGTAATATATAATTACTCATAACAAATTTGCAAATAGATTTTTGAATTTGTCTATGTCTGATTCTATATAATTTAAATAATAGAAAAAATGTCCCATCAGTTTCAGTCCTGAGACTATCATTATCAATGACAGTCACAACAGCAGTCAGGGAATTCCACCATCGATTCAATTTTCTCCTACACAAAATTAACTGTCTGATACCATTGACATTAAAACTGAACAAATTTTAAAAAGAAAACGAGTCGCTAGGTAATCCAAAAAAAAATATCATCTATGTTGTTGTATAATATTTCATACGAATATTTAGAATTGTTATTAACATATAATTCGCCTTACTTACTTGCAGGAACATGGATGAGAGGAAAAAAAAGATGAATTAGATTCAAAGTCATGCGTGTTAGATTGTTTGTGCAATGGACACCTTCTAATGCTACAATATATCTCTAAATAATTGTTTTCTCTCTATGTTGAACCATGACCCTATGTAGTTATATTTCTATGAAATTTATACTTATCACAAATACTCTAAATTTTGAACCTATTCCCCAATTGGTTTTATCATTTCTCACTATTGGCAAAGTCTTCGTTTATTTTTATTTGTTTTATCATTTCTCACTATGGGAAATGTCTTAGTTTATTTTTATTATAAAACTGTACAACCCGCGCATCGCGCGGGTTTTCAACTAGTCTATATCTATAAAACTATATAAAAATTATTGCCTCAAATCGTGTGAGACTGACACATGAAAAATGCATTAAATATCATTAAGTCCTTTAGAAATCTAAACGTCTCCAATTGTTGCCTATGAAAATCCAATTCTTGAATTCTCCAATATTAAGAGTTTCATCAACCGGACTTTTCAAATCCCTAAATGCTTCATATTTTTTAGAAACGCACTATATAAATATCCTGTTTTCTTTTGTATGGACTCAATTCACACCCAATAGAAAGAGACACAAACTGCAAAACCCTTATTGATTAAGCCTTTGTTGTGCTGATCTATTTCTCAGGACAGAAACTCACTGTTAGGGTTTTAATTGATTAATCGGAAAAAGTTATGTGTGTTTTGTTTGTAATTTATACAGTTTTGAGCTCCAAGTTAGTATATGGTGGTGATATAGTTCACCAAGAAGATATTGCCCCTAAGAAGCCTGGTTGTGATAATAACTTCGTTTTGGTAAAACCCTCATAACCCTTTTCATTTCATTCATCACTTATAAATTAAGCATAGGTATGCATATATTTGTGGGCGTGTTTAATTTATAGTTGACATTTTTTTTGTTGGTTCAAACATGATTATAGTTAAAATTGAAACTTTGATATATACATGTGCATGTCATTTTGTTTGTTAATTTGATTTTCGATCTTTGATGGAACTTTCAAAAACGTTTTATGATCAATATAATTTATTGTCAATATAATAAGGACCATGGTCAAACTATATATTTGAAAAGAAAGATTATGTCAGTTGGAGGTTTTTGTTTTTTAAATGTACTTTAGCAATGTATAAGGTAAAATATAGTTGCTTTATGTATTTGGTTTAATAACACTTTCATTATATTCATATATTGATGAAAAGTTTTCTACACAATTATACAGATAGTATAATAATCAGTGGAAACTCAAATAACTAGAACAAATTAATTTGCTTCTCAAGATTTTCATAAATTAAATGTATGTCCAGTTTTAACAGTATTTTTTCCTTAAAAATTTATATATGAAGTAGTAACCATTTTAAAAGTTAATGTTTAGTTTTTTTTTTAAATTATGGATGTTAATGTATTTAACTTCTTATTTGATTTGTTAAAACAATGTTTAAATAATTATAATTTCGTTCCAGATAGTGTAATGGTCAAAGGAAACTCAAAAGGAGAATAACAATTGTAAAAGCACAGCTCCCTGTACTCTATAGGAGAATAATACTACATGCAATAAGCCAAATGGACATTCTCCAATACATGGATGTTTTATGATGGCCCTTCGAAAAAGTGATTTTTTAACTATGTTTGGTGCTGCTCATATTTGAGTTATTTAAAAATTTAACATGTTCTTTGTTAACTTGCTGGAAGGTATAAACTGAGTGCATACTACATCATGATGTTGGGCAGGCAAAGCAAACGAATAAATACAGATATGCGATTGGAGAAGGCATTCAAAATTTTTTATTTCCTACAGATTCTAGTTTGTACGGTTTTCTAAATTACTAGATGTGCCCACGTGCGTTGCACGTGTGGGCGTGTTTCGATGTTTGTCTATATGAATGAAATCATTAATAATAATGTACGAATTACATATCTTTAATTAAGTTAAGTAACGAACAATGTAGTTATGTTGACGCTAAATGTCATGCATTATGACTTAATAGTTGAAGTCAATATCCATAAATTAAAGTTACATGATGTGTAAATTGCATAAGGGTAAAAAATTGAAATGTAATCGTCAAATATTTTGTTTTTGACGTTTGTTAGGATTCGATGGCTCTTCTTCCTCTTCAATCTTCAGAGCTACAAAACGTGCAAGCCTTCGATCGGATGCTTTCAGTGATTTCCCTTTAATGTAGAATCTGTATATTTTCCCAATGCACGTATATAACTTTCGAACATAGTCTGAGTGGAGAATTCCCTGTGTAAAGCATATAATTTATATGAATCTCAAGTAAATATAAATGTTATTCATCTTATTGAATAAATGTATGAATTGGAATTGTAAATAAGAATGATAATACCTTGTCTTTAGAAGCGATGAAATTTGGAATGTTGCAGCCTATGAATGATTCTGCTTCCTCGAATAGTGTCACTGATGCTCTTTCATCTTCGTCTTGGACGACGAATTGAAGTAGGTAGCTTATATTTTTTTCAATAATGTATTAGGAACATTTTATATATGAGGTTTATCATTAATATTGAATGATTGTTGATCTTATAAATTTACCTTGTTGTGTAATTTGAATTTGAAGAACCACAATTTAAGCATGTGGCTATTCCATTTTGAACCGTGACCTTTTTGTTGCATATATTGCAAGCATCATATCATGGAGTTTCTTTGTTTTTAACCTCCATAATCATTCCAACAAAAGAGCAGAAAAGATTCTGTGGTTTGTCAAAAATTGGATATGTTATTTTATTAAATTAATGATATTCAAAACGTATAAGGGAATCACAGTAAATGAATCATTACCTCAGTCGTTGATGGGAGTCCATTAATAATATCCCGAATAGAAACTGGTTCCGCATTGTTAATTATTTTTTGGTGAGGCGAAGAAAATTTGTTGAAATGTGGGGATGATGATGAAGTTGACAACCTGTAATTCACATTTTTGAAATTATTATATATAAGGGAGAAGTATTAATTTTTTTGAAAAAAAGTGTCTAACCACTCCTTTAATTCGGTAGCTTGTATGATATCGGGGTCAATCTGAATTGTAGTCTTTGATACACTGCTCAAGCTGTACTCCCCTGTAAAGTATTTATTTATTTATTTATTTATTTATTTTGTGTTAGTAGGATTATTATTAATTGTTGGCGATATGATATTTAGTGGTGTACCTTCGTATGATGAACGTTTAGCTTCCGAAACTGCTACTATAGGAAATGTTGTTGTTAATTCACTTAGTTTTTCACCTTCATTCTCTGCTAAGTCGCCCCATAGAGTGAATTTGATTGATTGAAACCTGTCATAAATAATAAATAATAATCTTAAATTTTGTATCAAGAACTATGAATATAAATGAGAAATATTAGAGTCAAGTTTAATTAAATTTTTTTTAATCGATAGATTAAAGTTTAGAATGCATACTTTGTATCTCGGAGTGTTATATCACGCAGAATCATTTTATCAGAGTTTGATGGTTTTGTAATTGTCCTCCTTGGTTTCACATTTATGACAAATGCAATCACATCTGTATGTTGAGGAATTATCAATAAGATAATATTAGAAATTGTAGCATTGTTTTGTAGAACTATATTTAGTAATAAATACCATATGCTTTATCGTCCTCCGCCTGAGCGAGCAAATCATCAAATGAGGTGAATTTGTAGAATGATGACGGGAATTTGAAATTACGGGCTCGTTCAACGATCTCTGTGTATTTATTGAATGAAAGCTCCATTTTGTCGTGAACTGTTGTGTAAGCATCATTGACTCCCTTGACCAAACCATTAGTAATGGAATATTGTTTTTGAATTTGAAGCAACCCTTCCAGTCTTTGTATATCTTCATTCCATACGACTGCTTGAATCTTAGTGCCCTGTATATATTTTTAGTTGATTAAATTTGCGTTATATAACATAATGATATAAATTATTTGAAATAATTTATGATGAAAATTTTTTACCTCTTCATCCATCAATATTATTTTTAAAATTGTTCCAGCTCCTTTTGAGTTGTTGTAAGAGTCTATATTGCTTCTTCGCATGACTTGAGCTACAATTCGCCATTTTGATTCGAATCGTTGTAGATTGTTGATCATTTTGTAGTCCTCAATTTCAACTTCCGTTGACGCCATGGAATCAGTAAGATTTGGGCCTATTAAAAAATGATGACATTATGTATAGTTAATTAATGTAAAGTGATAAAAAATGAATTTATTATGAATAAAAATGTGCTATAGTAATGAAAGTTTTAGTGAATGAGAGGGATAATAAATTCTATTGTACCTTGATGCCAATAGAACTTCTTTGTAAACGATATTTTTTGTGACATTATTTTTGTTTGCCTTTTCAGATTGGAGAAGTACTTTTGTGGTTGCCATTGAAGTCCCTCTCGATAATGCAACGTACAGTTGGCCATGTGAGAAGACGTTTGTCGGTAAGTACACTCCAACATTACCTATTGTTTGTCCCTGGGATTTGTTTATTGTCATAGCAAAACACAAACAAATAGGAAATTGTTTTCTCTTGAACTGGAAAGGGTATCCCTCATTTTCTTCTGGTGATAATGGAATGCGTGGCAAGAGAACATTTCTGCCCTTATGCTGGCCCACTGAAATTTCCACGTGTATGACATTGTTCGAAGAGCCTTTGTACAACATTCTTATTCCATTACATAATCCAATTGAAGGATTTATATTCCGTAGAAGAATGATTGGACAATTCGGTTTAAGTTTCAGTGTGTGTGGTGGCAATCCATTAGGCATTAAAGAATTTAAAAATTCTTCTTGGTAGTAGTTGTGCGTGTCATCTACAGCTTCATCAAAGCTATTTAAGTTCGTCAACTCTCCAGGGAACATATCAATCATCATATCATTGATGGAGTCAACGTGTTCGTTCGTTGTGGCAAGAATTGCTCTATCCGTCAAGAAATTTGGCAATGTCGCATTGATATTTAATGATGGAAAGATAAAGTCAATGAGAGATTGTTCGGGACAATTGTTTTCTAATGGATGTAAGACGATTTCATCTGGAAGACTTATCAGATCATCATGTGTTGATGATTCCGTCCCATTGCCAATTCTTAGAAGGAATTCGCTGAATTGTTGATCATTTCTGGCACGCATATTCAATGTCAAAGGTAATACATGCATTGTATTCAAAAGCGGTGACATCACAATGCTAGAGTTTATTGTTTCTAGTCTTGACCCTCGGCGTACTACTGGCAGGACTTGTCTGAAATCTCCACCAAAGACAATGACCTTTCCCCCTAAAGGTTCAACACTATCCATTAAATCCTTTAATGTCCTATCAAGAGTTTCAATCGCGAATCGCTTTGCCATTGGTGCTTCATCCCAAATTATGATTCGTGCTTGCCGTATGAGTTCTGCGGTGCCACTTTGCTTGGGAATGTTGCATAAGCTTGTCTCAGTGGCTAGAATAGGTATTTTGAAGCGAGAATGTGCAGTTCTACCTCCAGGTAATAATGATGCAGCTACTCCTGATGTTGCTGTAGCTAGTGCAATCATACCTTTCTTTCTAATGTCAGCAAGTAATGCTCTATAAAGATATGTCTTTCCAGTTCCTCCTGGACCATCAACGAAGAAGGAACCCGAATTTCCAGCAATCACCCTCTCGAGTATAACCAAGTACGCATGTCGTTGCTCTTCGTTTAAATGCGTACAGAATTGGTAGTCTTCTTTTGGTGTCTCGATGTGGAGTTCATCTGTAATTTCTCTTCTATTTGTGATATTGGATGATAATTGTATACCGCTAATTGGAGGCAAGTCAAAGTCTTTAATTGATTTTCCTATTGAATCTAGAAAGACGCTGATGCTATTTAATGTGCCATCTTTTTTGGGCAGCCAACGAATTTGGGTGTATTCTTTGAAAATCTTCGGACAAAAACTCAAAGTGTGTTTCCCATAGTTTTCTCACATCGGAGGGCTCGCAATAAACTAAAATAATTGCGAACAATCTTCTTAGTGCTTCAGGCATTTGGAAAGTGGCAGCTTTGGCGAGGCAATCTGCAATGCTATCATCTGATTCTAGGAGTCCACATTTTTGCGAGGCTTCTTTGAATGTCAAGTAAGTGATTCCATCATAAGTTAGAAGGTCTTCAAATGATGTTGGCCCCCGAATATGATTTAGAAGAAGTCGTAGGTAATAACGTTCCCCTTCTACAGGATTTGCACCATTCACACGTCCAATTGCATTGAGTTTATTCTTCCTTTTAGACCAAATTTTTGCTTTATTATCCCATACGTAGTGTTCGGGGAATTCCCTGTACAGATATTGACGTGCTTCGCTGAATCTTGAACACATACTGAAGAATTCTGTTAGCATTGTCTTGCTAATGTTGGGTGTGTCAAGCACATTATTTAAGTTTTGGTTCTCACCGTAAGTGACAGTATGCTTATTGGGCAAGTGGAGTTGAAGGTTTATCACCGATGGCTTGATTTCATTTAGCTCGAATTCAAAAATTCTCCAAATGGCCTCTTGTGCTGATACCCATCTTGCATCTTGGAATTGTTTGATCTCGTCAATAGTGGTTGTGTCATTTTCAACCAATGAAACATGAACTGCCACTTTATCATGCCCTTTGTAAATGTACTTGTAAAGGTACTTCACTGCTTTTAACCCCGAGCACACTTCAACGTTGATATGACAATTGTATCTTGTAAGGAGATATGGATTGTAAGGAACAACCCATCGATTGTCTAACAACTTGTTACGCACGCGTACTTGTCTTCCATTATTTCTGCGTCTATAAACAGGATATGAGTCTTGGCCTTGACAGGTAGATGATGCGAATTCGCGAGGGTAATGGAATTTGCAATTCCCATTTATCATACAGGGGTTATTTTGGTTCAATTCTCCACAGGGACCATGCATCATATGTTTGTTGACTAATGAATGAAGTAATGGGTAGTCATGAACATCCGGTATCTCTGCAGAAATGAATTTATCATAACTATCTGGAGTATTGAGCTTGTAATCTTGTTGCAGAATTACCAAAATATGAGCATGTGGCAATCCTCTCTTTTGGAATTCGATTACATGTACATGCGCTGCTACCTTTCCAAATATTTCTTTCTTAAAAAGTTGATCCTTTAAGTCCTTTAATTTAGCTCGAAATACTCTCGAAGTTAGATCAGGACGATCCTGAGGGACTTGACCTGGATGAAGATTGTCAATGATTTCTTTCCACTCAGGGTTGCAAGTCATTGTGATGAATAAATTTGGTTTCCCATATCTTTGAACTAAAGCCATTGCATCCAAGTATCTACGCCGCATATCTCGAGGTCCACCAATGAATGATGCTGGGAGAACAATTCTTTGACCAACTTTGCTTGCTCTTGTTTCACCTGCTGTGACGCTGTCGACCAACCCTTGGTATAATTCACCTCTGATTTTTTTCTGTTGCGTACGATAGAAGTCAAGTCGGGTTGTTTCTAACTTTATATACATGTCGACTGAATACTGTTGTAGTAGGTTTCCAGCGAATAACAACATTGATTGTCTATTATTTCTGATCTGCAATTTGTGTGCGTAGTATTCTCGACATGATACTTTAGATGAGTTCTCTCGATGAACACCTAGAAGAGTGTATGGTTATGGAAAACGGAAAAGTTGAATTATTGTTTAACGTAAAAAAAAATTAATTTAAGAATGGTATTTTTAAAATATAATTATGTTAAATATATACCTTCTTGCTCCGATGATAAAATTTCCTCTGTACATGTGATTGCAGGTATGGATCCCTGGATGTTTGTAGATGTGTTAGCTGAGGTATCATTTTTGCGCCTTATGTCTTGATGCCATCCAACCTCTCCTCTTGGAAAAAGCAATGGGTACTGTAATGGGTCGTAACATCCAAAGTAGTGCTTTATTTGATGTCGTTGACCGGAGTGCGACATGATAATGATGTCTCGCTCGAAAGGAATATTTGCGTTGTTTCCTTCAATCCATATTGCAGCAACTTCATCGGATGTAGGCGCATTGTAAACACGTTGATCAAGGTTAACATGTTTATTGATTTGAACTTAAAGTGCATCGAGTGCAGGGTAGTCCTTTAATCGTCGTAAAAATTGAGCGTATGGATTTTCATTAAGTACATTCAAGAGCTTTTCCACTATATCAACGTTTAAGGATAACGCTGGTAAGATTCCCATTCGGTTTTAAACCTCATTGCTAGTGTCATGGAAGTAGAGTTGGAAATAACAGGGGTTGTTGGTGGGTCCCAATGAGGGTAAGTGATGATAAACTTGGCCTTGAGCTCGAAACGTGTATACACCACGTCTTGATGAAGCTAGTTGCTTGTCAAGAGTAACTCCAAATGAGGTGAAGGCAAATATGCTATTGTAAGCTCTGATATTAGCACGAAATTCTCTTGATTCAGAAGAATTAGATGTGAAAAGATCAAATAGAACCTCGGGGACTGAAGTTTGAGCGAGGGAGATTTGACCTTTTTGACAACAAAATGTTGGTGTTTCGTATTGGAATCTTTTTGCATTGCAGTGATGGCAATCGGGAGTCGGTTCAAGTTATAGCAACGTAGAGCAGAGAGGTTCATATATGGTTTCTCCTAACATCAGAGCAATTGTATAGTTAAATATCTGTTTCTTAAGTGTAACACGATTTATTTAAGCGTAAAATATATTTTACTTATTTTTATCTAACCTTGATATTGGTAAGAATTTAATTGTGCTCGAAGTAACCAAGTAATTCTCTGTCTTTTCCTTGTATTTGTTTTGGCAGATACATTTTCGGATGGTTGAATGGACGACATTTCTAAGAATTTGGGAGATGACGTGTCTGAAAGATTATATTTAATAAGTTTAGTAAGAAAGGAGCATGAGAATTGTAATTTAATGATTTTATAATTTGAAAGAAAATTGTAATTAAGTATAAGAATAGTGAAAATAGACGTAAGGAAATACATTTTTTAATTTAAATAACTTCATGTAAATGGCACGTATATTTCATATTTACTTTTATATCTTTAAAAAATAAAATAAATGTATAATCTTCCAAATAGATAAAAGTAAGAGATTAGAGAAACATAATAAAAAAATAAAATAAATGTATAATCTTCCAAATAGATAAACCTAAGAGTTTAGAGAAAAATAAAATAATGAAGCGAAGAGGAAATGAAATCATCATATTAAATATGGATTGTTAAATGCATGGAGAGAATTTACATTAGTGGTGTTTGTAAGTTAAAACATTTGAACTTTGACTCATTTTTTTATAATTACAAAAAATAAGGATATTTTTTGTATATTGTTTACTTGGTGATTTTGAAATAGTTGCATATCATTTGAATAATGAGTAACGTCGAGTCATATAACTTTAAAAAATAAAATAAATGTATAATCTTCCAAATAGATAAAACTAAGAGATTAGAGAAAAATAATAAAAAAATAAAATAAATGTATAATCTTCCAAATAGATAAACCTAAGAGTTTAGAGAAAAATAAAATAATGAAGCGAAGAGGAAATGAAATCATTATATTAAATATGGATTGTTAAATGCATGGAGAGAATTTACATTACTGGTGTTTGTAAGTTAAAACATTTGAACTTTGACTCATTTTTTTAAAATAACAAAAAATAAGGATATTTTTTGTTCGGTTTTAGTAGAGAGTATTGTTTGGGGTGATGTGGTGTAATTGCGTTAGTATTTGGTAGAATAAAAACAAATAACTTACTAAGAAGATTAATATGAAGAGGCATAAAACTTATTATCTTAAAATACCTGATTTGTAATCAATTTGGTAGTACCTGAAATATCCTCCGGAGAAAGCTACAAAAGATACAACCTGAAAGTAATTAAACTAAATTGAAGACAATTGCCAAAATCGCGAAAACATCATAGCTAGGTTCAACCTTAAACAATATGTCAAACAGTATGCAAAGAGGTGTCTGAATTTAGAATAGTAAAAGAAATTTAGTTCTTTCATTGAATTTTAACACGGGTTATTGAGTATTCTGTGTTTTGGATAGCTGACATTTCATTGTAGTTTAACCGAACATGGAGTAAAATTCTTTTGGAATCTGTTTTATTTAAGCTAATTTCTTTGGACGAAAACTAATCAACCTATGAAACTTCGGCTAAAAAATCATCTCCAAAATCAAAAACTCTAGACTTGCTTCTATTCTCCCTAATATCATGTCCCCAAACCCAAGTGGATTCAGCAAAGGTAGGAAAATAATTGATAATATTCTTCATGAACAGGAGATCTCACTAATGCATTTTAAACTAAAAGTAGTCACAAAAATATAAAACCATTAAAAAACAATAACACCATCAACTGCAATTTAAAATTACAAAAATTTGAATTTCCTCCCCAAATTATTCGAGAAAACTTCAAAAATCACAAATGATCTGATTGGCCTCAGGTTTCACCCCGCAGTTTGTCCCCAACAATTTCTGTCAATACATATTTAGGTTTGGGAATACATAGAGAATCGTAGAAACAAACTCATATATATATGGAGGATTTCCAGATGCTTTACACGTTTCTAGTTAATAGGATTGGCAGGCAAGAAGAAGCCGCCAGTGCTGTTAGCCAAGCAATAGTTCAGAGCAGAACAAGAAAAAAAAATGTCATGGGCCAAGTACAGGAGATATGTGGTCCAATTTTCTCGGAACTGATAGGCTCAGTAAGAAGAAAATTGTTCTTTCCCTAGCTGAAATTATATATGGAAACAAAAAAATTCTTATCTGCGTGGACCTTAGTTTCGATTGCCAAGAAATGAACAGTTGGGATATAAAATATAGAGGGAAGATTATATTCAAGTAACTGATTTTGAAGGTCGTTGCTTTAATTATTCAAAAAAATGTGTATTTTTAGACTTACTGTCAATTATTAGGTTATTCTAGATAATGATCAATCTTTGCTTCTCAAAATGAATCATGCTCACTTTCCTAAAGATGTTTGGATATCTAAGGTATATGTTAAATGTCCTAGAAGAAAGGGGAAGACTCAGTTCAGATCACTTGAAAGGTACAGTGATGTAGCTTATGGTAGTCCATTTATTATTATGGGAGACTTCAATGTTGTGGCTCCCATTAGCACGCTCAACCTTAGTTTGTCTTCATTCAACTGTAAAGTCCTAAGGCACCGATTGAATTGTGAGGAATTCTATAAGATAACTTACGGAGACATATATTAAAATGGGATATTAAAAGATTAGTTACATTACATTATAATACAACTGATTAACTCAATCATTTTGGAAGCGATGAGTTCCTAAAAAACAAAAGCGGATGGAGTTCATTCAATCTTAACCAACAATGAAGCATTTGGAGAAGTTCTAAGAACGATTAGACAAGTCCATCCACACCAGTATCTTTTAAAGACACAATCATTCTCGTTATTTTCTAAATCAGGGATTGAGAGGTATGAATCAGACGAATTTGAGGTTGTGGCTTACAAATGGAGTTTGTGTTTGTACCTTAACGGAAATAAGAAAGGAAATGGAAGCAATCATATATCACTTTATCTAGCCATAAGTGATATAGAAAGTCTTTCTCAAGGGTGTGAGGTTTATGTGCATTTCAACTTTTTTGTATATGATCATATAAGGGATAATTATATAATCATCAAAGATGCAGATGGCAGATCAAGGAACTTTCACTGGATGAAATCAGAATGGGGATTTGACAAATTACTTCCCCTGGATTTGTTCAAAGACAATTCAAATGGATACCTCTTTGATGAGTCTTGTGTATTTAGAGTTGAGTTTTTTCCTAATAAATTTGCTGGTAAATTGCAATGTTTATTCATTATTAAGGAAACCCAAAGTAATACCTACACTTGGAAAATACATCTTTTTTCGACGATAAAAGAGGAACATTTATACTCGATTGTGTTTGAAGTTGGAGATAAGTGGCTATTGATCTATCACAAAGAATGTGCAGAAGAAAAAGACAAAAGGTTGTTCCTCTTCCGGTGAGTAGAAGAGAGGGGTAGACTTTGTGCAGATCACTTCAAAGGTACAGTGATGTACCTTATGGTAGTCCATTTATTATTATGGGATACTTCAATGTTGTAGCTCATAGTGATGAGAAATTGAGATGAATGGTGATCTAGATCATAATGTTGTGCACGATCTTATATGTTAGCTTATATAAAAAGTGTTGCATCCGAAATATGTTAAATTATATTTCTTTTGTAATTTGAATTTAATATAAGAACTGTATGTAAAAAGGTTATCTTACCCCTCAAAGTTCATGCGGAATGTGTCGATATAAAGTTTCCTTGTACTTATACATTCTTTATAGGAAATTTATTGGTTGATCAACGGACCACTACTCAGTCTTGAAGCATAAACTGGGCATAAAGAAAAATAAACAAATTAAGTAGTCAACTCATCAATTTCAACAACCGCTATGATAGTTACAACAGACATATAAAAAAAAACGGATAGCAACACAATGACATGGTTTTATTAATCTGATAAATCCCAGATTCATGTTTTTGTAGCTCATAGAGCAATACACTGAAGTTTATCAGCTATACAGTTAGGAAATTTTTTAGTGTTCATTCAAACCCTCAATTTCCCCTACTCTCTATCCTCACATATTCTATCTCACATCAAAATTCAACAGTCTATATCTCTATCTTACCCTTCCATAACTCCCAATCACAGAACAACATTAACAACACTCGCTTCGACTCCTATATCTACTGCTTACAACACCTCACCGAATGGAGACTCTAAAAAGACCAGACTTGCTTAGGTTTCCAAGAGATTAGAGAGTACATTAAAGTATTTTAAGAGGTTGGATAGTTAGGATTTTAGGGGCAACATAAGTGCACGATTGTAGTTATTACTGAGAAAATTACGTCACCTGCTACATTTTATGCTACTGTTGGGGTAATTGCAGTTGCTTTTAGTTCTTTTTTGGTCATGTGGCTATATTTGTCTCAAGTTGTGAGAACTGCTAGATTTTCAGACTTTCATGGTAGAGAAGATTGCAGTGGTAGTGCAATCTTTGTGAGAAATTGAGATTTATAGAGGATAAAAAAATTATCCCTTTTATGAATGAGATTTCTTACTATTCAGAGGAAAATCTACTTAAAGTGAAACGCAGGCCACGACAAATGCTAATGGGGTTTATTGTTGGAGATTGTGTAAGAAAAGACGGTTCTATCCTGATATCTGTGAACAAAAGAAAGCTGATTGGCACTAAACATGCCCACAAGGCATCGAATATGCACATGAACTTAAACCTCCCAGCTGAAAAAAAGTGATATAATCAATGCTGATAAAATATATTAATAACCTATGCTGCAGGGCAGCTCTAAAATCAAGGCCCATACAGTAAAAAACAAAGACCAAAAGCAAGCATTCACAGTAGATATGGAATTTCCTCTATCCCTCCCACCCTCACCGTTAGCTAGTCTCACAACTCACTCTCATCTAAACAAACCTAAACCACGCTCATCATTACAAAACACAACTACACCTCCATATTTATAGCCACTGCAACTCCATTATTTCATTTGCTTAGCACATCTTTTCTTTCTTATATACCTGCTGTTCTATTCCTATTTTATATCAGTCCAATCCGTTTCTCGTTTCACTCCCAAGCTATTCTCATTTTCAGTTATTTTTGGCTTTAGTTGGAATCATTTTTTTGCTGGAGAACGGTCTTAGAGTGGATGACGGGATTGACAAGGTACTTAGTGGGGAATTTTCCGAATTTCATTAGAGGTACAATTTTAAGATCTCGCTCTGTTATCAAATTAAATGCAATAGAACACCAATCGAATCTCCACTTAAAAAATAGTATGGTCAGTAAAATATATTAATAACCTATGCTGCAGGGCAGCTCTAAAATCAAGGCCCATACAGAGCCACTGTAACTCCATTATTTCATTTGCTTAGCAAATCTTTTCTTTCTTATATACCTGCTGTTCTATTCGTATTTTATATCAGTCCAATCCGTTTCTCGTTTCACTCCCAAGCTATTCTCATTTTCAGTTATTTTTGGCTTTAGTTGCAATAATTTTTTTGCTGGAGAATGGTCTTAGAGTGGATGAAGGGATTGACAAGGTACTTAGTGGGGAATTTTCCGAATTTCATTAGAGGTACAATTTTAAGATCTCGCTCTGTTATCAAATTAAATGCAATAGAACACCAATCGAATCTCCACTTAAAAAATAGTATGGTCACTCTAATTCCGTTTATCTCCTTAACAGTAGCGCCACTCCTAGTTTCCCGTCGGTTGAGCCACTCCCATTTCTCTCACTTTCAGCGGACAGACCGATCAATGAGTACGCGTGACACCAACTTTTTCATCTGTACGCTTCTCCCTTCCACCCTAAAATACTTTAAAAGTAGATAGAAAAAGAAGAAAAATAATATTGATCTGGGAGAACAATGTAGTTCAGTATGGTATCAGGGCATTCATGGAAAATGTCGGATCCTCTCCAATTTCCACCACTGAGCGGTGAATCCTTCAAAAACAAAGACCAAAAGCAAGCATTCACAGTAGATATGAAATTTCCTCTATCCCTCCCACCCTCACCCTTAGCTAGTCTCACAACTCACTCTCATCTAAACAAACCTAAACCATGCTCATTTATAGCCACTGCAACTCCATTATTTCATTTGCTTAGCAAATCTTTTCTTTCTTATATACCTGCTGTTCTATTCCTATTTTATATCAGTCCAATCCGTTTCTCGTTTCACTCCCAAGCTATTCTCATTTTCAGTTATTTTTGGCTTTTTGATAGGCCTCAAAAATCTTTTATTTTGATACGAAATTCTTATTTGCCTGTCTCAATCCAAAACCACCTGCACCTTCTTTCCCAAACTCTATCTAAACATAAAATGTTTCTCCCCAAACAGCCACAAAAATCCGATCTCAAACACCGAGTGATCACCTGTCTGTCAAGGCACACCCATAAAAATGTGGAACTTATGTTCGACTCCGTCGTTCAAGATTCAAGAGAATATATGGAGAAAAGGAACACTTTACGACATTATTTCATTAATACCTATAGAGTTGAAAAGTGGAACCAATTGATGACAGTTCAATATGTGTGAAGGCAATGAATTCATGACATAGCGTATTATAGGAAGAAAACTAATTTGGTCTCATCCAATAAATATAGATCACATTGTAAATTATCGGATGAAATTGAAAGAAATTCAGACGAAGATGATTAAATACCTGATATGTCATCAATTTGATAGTACCGCAACTATCCTCCAGAAAAAACCTACAACCGATACAAACTGAAAATAAATAAACTGAATCGAAGACAGCTACAGTATGGTCCATAAATTCTATTAAATACAACATTTTTTCCCATAAATTTTTAAATATAATTTTTTTAATTTTAAAAATTACATTTACATGACTGAGTTTTTGCACAATAAATTTTCATTACTAAAACCAAAAAAAATAATACATTTTCTACCAATGAAAAAAATTAGGAAATACAATAAGTTTGGTGACTTACAATTACACACATAAATTTTTTGAATTATACAGTATGGATCAGAAATGTTTGATAAATGAAATTTGGGGCAACAGTATGGATGAGAAATGTTTGATAAAGGAAATTTTGGACAATTGCATTTTCAGTAAATTAAATCTTAGATGTTAAAGTTTCTGTAAAATAGATGTCGATTAATAGCATCCAAATAATCATAGAAACAAAAATTATAAACTGACCTTTTTTGGGAAGAAGTATCGAAACCAATGAAGAACATAGAGCATGACATTTGAATGAGATAGATGGATGCAGCTTATATACGCAGAAGATACGTTCGAACTCATCATTCTTGATATTTCCGAATCCGTTGGAGAGTATGAATGAATACATACAATGGATGAGATTTCCGAATCCATTGGAGAGTATGAATGAATACATACAATGGATGAATGTGGAGTATGAAGCTGCGTTGATTAATTTCGGAGAAGCCGACCTCGGATTTCTAACTTGGGATAAAATGAACCATCGTACGGTTTAATTTTTTGGAAACAACAATTCTTTGTATCAGGGGTTATCAGAGTATTGGATGGTTTCTCGGAGAGGGTATCAGGGGTAGGATAGGTATTTTAGAAACAATGAGGGTATTTTAGTCATTTTAGAGTTAAACAGCAAATCCCCTCTTTTATAGTAGATATATATATATATATATATATACAGTCCTGCTCTTGTGCGGACTAGTCCGCATTTTAAAAGTGCGGACCGGACATGTGTCACCTGGCGGTGAGCCCATAAAAGAGAGGCTAAATTATAGGCACACTCTCTCTCCTTTCTGGGTCACCACCAGGTGACACATGTCCGGTATGCACTCTTAAAATACATACTAGTATGCACAAGAGCATTTTTGTGTATATATATATATATATATATATATATATAATAATGCTCTTATGCGGACTAGTTCACATTTTAAGAATATGGACCGGACATGTGTCACCTAACTGTGCCCTTAGAAATTATCGCCTAAATTATAGGACACTCTCTCTCTTTTCTGGCGTCACCGTCAGGTGACACATGTTCTGTCCGCATTCTTAAAATGCGGACTAGTCCGTAAAAGAGCTGGACTATATATATATGAAGTCCCAGTTTGATAACCCCGAATGAGGACCTTTTTTTAAAATAGTAAAAAAAAAATTTTTGGGTTGATTTTTTTTTATGATTTTTAAACATTTCAATAAGATCATAAAAAAATAATCAGCTCAAATTGTTTTTTTTTGCTATTTTAAAAAAATAAGTCAAACTTTGTCACTTTTTAAGTTGTTAAAAACTGACAAAGTTTGACCGATTTTTTTAAAATAGTAAAAACATTCATTTTGACCTGATTTTTTTATATGGCCCTACTGAAATGTTTAAAAACTATATAAAAAAAATTAGCTCAAAAATAATTTTTTACTATTTTATCAAAATTGGTTTGCATCAGCGGTATGCAAACAGAGGTCCTCATGAGATCCATTCTCTCTCTCTCTCTCTCTCTCTCTCGCTCGCTCGCTCGAGAGAGAGAGAGAAAGAGAGAGAGAGAGAGAGAGAGAGCGGTTCTCGTGCATATCCCAGTTTGCATACCGCTGGCGTGGACCATTTTTGATAAAATAGTTAAAAAAAAAAAAAAATCGCTCATTTTTTTTATGTTTTTTAAACATTTCAGTAGGACCATAAAAAAAATTCAACTCGAAATGAATTTTTTTGCTATTTTAAAAAAATCGGTTAAACATTGTCAGTTTTTAACAACTTAAAAACTGACAAAGTTTGACCGATTTTTTTAAAATAGCAAAACAATTCATTTCGAGCTGATTTGTTTTTCGTGGTCCTACTGAAATCTTTAAAAACCATAAAAAAAAAATCAGCCCAATTTTTTTTTACTATTTAAAAAAAATGGTCCGCACAGAGGGTATGCAAACTGGGTATGCATGAGATCCTTTCTGTATATATATATATATTCGGCCACGCATCGCGTGGCCTTCATACTAGTAGTTTGTTTAAGATTAGGGCAAAAAGGTAATTAAGATATTGTTTGGAGAAATATTTAGGGTTAGGGTTCTAATAAATGCCGAAAGAGAAAGAGAATTAAAAATTTATTTTTGGACGAAATTATTAATATTTACATTTATTATTTTGGAAGAGATAAAAATAATGGGCAATGCTTTCTTTCTTAAAATGAGACTCTTCACATTTGCAATTTGTACCGCCCCATTACAAAAGAATACCAACTTCCTCCCATTCCTAGTACAGGTTTTGGCACTTAAACCTTAACAAAATTCTACAAAAATGATATATTCCAAATCCTAAAAATATATCCTTTTAATCTAGCCAAAAATTATACATTTTTTAAAGAAAAATTTGGGATAACTTTGAACCAATTTGGAGGCCTTTCTCAACATACAAGTCAAGGGACTTTGTTCTACACTCATTTTTATATCAAATTATCGAATTTTTTAAATAGGTAATTGATATTCTACTCCTCCCCTTTTATGTTTTAATGTTCTAATTTCTACCTCAACTAATTATTTTTGGTAATTAGAATTTATTAAAGATATTTTTGGAGAAGAGGTACGGGACCCCACAAGATTTATTGAAGAAAGAGAAAAAGGAGAAAAGGGGTGGCAATTCGGGGTAGTCGTGTCATTTTCGGGTCGCGTTGATTTTTATTTTAGTATATGTTTTGGACACTCCTGAATCTATACAAGCTAATCGGGTCATGTTCAGATTATAACCGTAAATGGGTTATCGGATAAAAAATTATCAGCTCATAAAGAAAAAAAGGCCTAAAAGTGAAAGCCCGAACCAACAAAAAAATAAATAAATCCGTAAGATCTAAGAAAATCTAAAAAATGGAATTGAGCTGCAATCTTTACCCACAAACATCTTCACCTCTTCAGGAGCATGCCACCACAACTTTAAATCAATGAAGTTCAGACCCAAATTAGATAATTATCAGCAACCTGATTCCCTTTTCTATAGATGTGAGAACAAGCCACAGTCATCTTGGACAAGTAGTACTTGCAATTTTTCCATATAATCATTAAAGGACAACGAGGAATGTCAGACAATGAAATATTGATAATGAATCAAGTTCAATCCATAAATTTTTCCAATCATTATCCCAAGTGCATTCAACACCAGTTATAAGACCCACCATTTCAGCATGTAATTTATTAGAGATAATTAGGGTTGAAATTTATAAATTAAAGAATTATCTGAAGTTTCAAATTGTTAATTATCTTCAAATCTTTAATAAATGGGAAATTGATAAATTTATAATTTTGACTTTTGATTAGTTTGAAAATTGGGAGAATTTGATAATTTTTATAAATTGTATTGTAAGAATAATTTGAGTTATTTAGTGTTATTCAAACCCATTGTATCATATATTCACTTTTAGAAACGAATTATTATAAAATGCTATTTTTGATAAATTGTGAGAATTGGTGTAATCTTACATAAATTGAGATAGGAAGGAAGCCCAATAAAACCCCGGAAATAAGACAAACTAAAAAAACAAAACTTTTATGAGAAAATTATACCAAACCCCTTATTCGTTATGGCTTTGCATGTCACCAACTAAACTAAATAAAGTTTTTTTTATACCCTAGTGGCCCCTAAACTATGTAAGCCGTTTGATTTTAGTCCATAAGCATGACAGTACAAATTTATATTTTTCTATTAGGACTTGAAGAGGTAAGTATGCTTCTACAACACTTTTAAGAGTGGAAGGCTTTGATGCCACTAACGAATGTGGAAATAAACTTGCACGGCAGGGATGGTCAAAATTTCAAATTTTTTATTTTAACCAATTTTTTCTTTTTATCCTAAACATATATCTATGTGATAATATATATAAATCAAACCAAGCATTCAACAAAGGAAAAGTTTAAGGAAAAAACTCCTTTGGGTAAAACCTTTTATTCGCCTTAGAAATCTACAAGATGGTTGACTTACAGAATACTTGATAACTGTTATAAGTATAATGCGTTAATCTTCGCAAATATCTAAAAAGAAACTATGATCATGTAATGCCCCGTAATTTTATTGATTATTATTTAAGGGATTAATTAAATTAAATGAGAATTAATTGGGAATTAATTCGGATATAAATACTAGCGAGATGTGAGTTGGTATTTGATTATGATGTTAAAATTAAAAATTTCATGAGTATTGAAAATTGAGTATTGAATATATTAAAGTTATCGCGAGGCTGAAACACGATAATTTGAAACTTAAGTTGGGACGCGCATGTCAGTTGCGTCAGGAACGCAATTATTTAAATTAAAAAGTGAATTATATTTTTATCAATTGATTGGTCATTTTGAGTGCGCCAACGTGTTCGGAAGGGTCGAAATAGTCAGAAAACGCTAGCCGGGGATTTAGTTTGGGTCCCGGGGCACTTTTAGGCCAAACCGGCAACCTAGAAGGGTATTTTGGTAATTTTAAAAATTAAGGAATTTAGACCCACGAATTTAAGTGTTAATTTAGATATTTTTAAAGAACCACTAAGGCCATTATCAGCCAAAAAGGGAGAGAGTGGGCTACGGTAGTTTTTGAGAAAGTTAGAAAGAGCGTAAAGGGTTCCCAAGCCAAACCATCACTTTTGGAAAGGATTTGTGACCGAAAAAGAGGAGAAAATCAACCTTGAACCATCAACAACACATCTGAAGAACGAATCTAAGGAAAGTGTTTTAATTTCGTTATTTGCATTGAATATTTCCTCCATGTGTAGTGTAGAAAACTGTTTATGTCTTGGAAATTTTGATGAAGAATACCCAATGGAATTATTGTGAAATTTGTGGCTTTGGGTAGGAATTTTCATGTAGAATGATTATGGACGAATTCAATATACAAATCATAACTTTTGATGACCTGAAATCGGATTAATAAGGAGTCTTTTTATGAAATTAAATTCTGGGTTCAAGTTCATAGGGTTTGGAATAAGAATTCGGGATTTATGATTTCTGGCATGTTAATTTGTAAGATTTGACCCAAAAAGCATGTTAAGGAATGATCTAGGGTGACTAAAAATAGTTTACAAAAATTAAAAACGTATTTGGATAGTCTTAGGGTGGATTTAGAGAAGAGGAGAAAGAAGAAAAATGGATTTTGGGATTTCTGGGCGTAGTGTGCCATCTCGTTAGAAGACCTGCCCAGGTCATTCGAACGGCCTCGTTCGAACGAGCTTCTAATGAGATGACAGTATCCCTTCTAACGAGTTGGTAGTTTGTTCTAAGCCTTTCGTTCGAATGACACTCGTTCGAACGACCTCGTTCGAACGAGACTTCTAATGAGTTGACATAATGGCCTTTTAGGCCTGATTTTATTTCAAATGTCCCGTAGACTTATTTAATGGAGTAATAACCTTCCCTTATTGACTAGTGGGTATATTTGGGAGATTGGAGTACGTTGAGGAGTAAAACTTAGAATCTTTTAGTAAGTCGAATGACCTTTATGAATTAGGAAACGAGTACCTAATTACGACGTGAGAAGAGTTGACAACTTTAATGTATATAAATCGGGGACTTATAAGCGTATGATATTAAATAATGATACAAGAACGAGAAGTATACCTCTATTAATATATTGAGATATCTAAGATGTGCGAATGCTTAGTATATGTAGTTATTTGTGTATAACATACCTACCGTACTTGCTATCATGGGAGGTCGGCGTTCGATCAGGGCCATCTGATCTTTGTTTGCCTACGGGGGTGGGGGGGATTTAGATTGGTACCTCGAGGACATAGGTCAGAGAAGGACTCATTGAGAAGTTAATAAGTCTGCTGATCACGGGAGCGTAGGTATGTGCGTGACCCATGTGATGTGAACTATGTTCGCCTTCATTATGTGTGATTGTTCTCATTTGAGAACGATTCCTGATAGATTCGGAATGCGTGGTCCTAATGTACATGATGTACCGGGATTGGATAGCAGAGTATGTGTGCACCGCAACTTATCCTCGGGGTGCTAGTATTGTATATTTATGATGAGAATAATATACTGTAAATTGAAATGCACTGTCATGTATAAATGTTAGTATAAATAATAACAACGTTTTCGTAAAGATAAAAATGGAAATCCTCTAGTAAGTAGTATTACTAATATGGGAAACCGAGAAGAAATGTAAGACACTCTCTTTAAATGAAGATGCCGGAATTAAATCGTGAATCGTATAGTAATGTTAGATTTTATATTAGACTAGTTAAGTATGGGAATAACTAGAATTGGTACGGGTACGATAGGAGTGTACAATTAGTTGAGAGGTGAGGAACTCATGTGAGTGCACACACTATCATGTACTCTATATTCACTGTTTAATGATATTAAACACTTGCTATATTTTAAATTGTTTTCACAATCGGGCTCTGACCCATTTGCTTCCAAATATATTTTCTTGTAAAAACCTTTTAGGTGCCCAGCCACAAGGACACCAAGAATAGGAGTTCCATTCAGGTGACGTACTGTAGCTGCTGTGAAAGTTACAGGACCTTGACAGTAGACACCTCCATTTTCGATCTTGACTTTATATTATCAGATTCTCTCATATGTTGGGCATGTCGCCCTATTTCCTTTTAGAGATACTTTATCTATTCAGTTATTTCAGATTTTGGGTTGTAATTAATTTAGTGATGCGGACTTGATAATTTTTTATTTCAGTACTCGGATTGTTGTGAGGAGTATTCCTCCAGATTCATTATTATTTTATGGTTATTCTATTGTGACTATGTTGTGGTGGGTATGTTATCATTTCATAATCTACTTATTGCATGTTAATCGGATTTAATTAAAATTGACAACTCACTTTTAAATATTAGGTGGCTAGTAATTGTTAAAACGTATTTCGACAGTGATGCTATGAACTGAACCAACTTGGCATTTTGTATTAAATTAATAAAGGAGTAGCTACCCGGTATTTAATTAGTTGGGGTGTCACAGGTGGTATCAGAGCATCAGGTTCTAGTGTCCTTAGGATCTGTACGACTTATTATGTTTTCGCTAAGCTTTCTTTGATGTAGAGCCCTATATTTTTGGACTGTTGTATTCTTTTATGTATGTTTCACTCTCCAGCTATTTTGAGATAATAACTGTGAACTTATAAGACTTTACTCTCATTTCAGATGCCTCCACAACATGCACAGCGAGTTCCTAGGGATGCTCAGCCCGAGCCACAGCCTGCACCAGTTCAGGGCACCATGAATGCCGCAGAGGTTGCAGCTATTGTAGCCCAAGCGGTAAATGCCTCCCTCGCAGTTGTGCAGCAGGTACCACCTCAGGCGTCGGTAGCCGCGCCAGTTCAGGCTCATGCATTCCCGTCTGCTTGGGAACGCGTTCATGATGCTTTTCAGAAAGCACACCCTCCGAAGTTTGCAGGTAGCTCCGACGTTGTTGTGTCCAGTCAGTGGAGGAAGGACATTCAAAGGCACTTAAGGATGTACGAGTGCACGGATGTTCAGAAGCAGATACTGACTACTTTCAAGCTAGTAGGATCAGCGTTGCAGTGGTGGGAGTCCATTACCACCGCGGAGGAGAGGGACGCCCTTTCTATTCAGGAGTTCTGGGTGCGGTTCGACCGTAAATATTTTCCATCAACTGTTCACACTGAAATGAGGAGGAAGTTAATGAACCTCAAGCAAGAGGGGAAAACCATGGCCGAGTATGAGGCCGAATTCACTAATCTCTTGAACATTATTCTCGATGAGATTCTGACTAAGAAGAAGAAGATTCAGAAGTTCATGGGTGGATTGACTTGGAGGATCCGTCAGCACTTATTGGGAAACCTCTCATTGACCACTTAATCTGATGTGGTTAACGCAGCACTGCTTCACTTCCAGGATCATCGCTTTCACATGTCTGAGAGTAAGAGATCAGGAGAGTCTAGCAATCAGGGCAGGATAGGGGAAAATGGTGCCAGCGGGGCACAATCTGCTCAGGGTCAGCACAGGAAGGGTGATCAGGGTTCCCAACAGGGGGATCCTAAGAGATTCAGATCTGGGGGTTTCAAGAATGGACAAGGAGGTTTCAGACATGGCCATCAGGGTCAGAACGACTATCAGGGCCAGTATGGTCAGCAGCAACAGTTTCAACGGGGCAAGTATGGTCAAGGTAGGAATGGTAACGGCCATCAGGGTCATGAGCAGCAGGGACAGCGAGGGGGAAACTTCCCGGGGAAGTGCTTCGTTTGTGGCAAGATTGGTCACAAATTCTAGGATTGTCCTGATAGGGGAATGGCCCCACCGCAGCAGCAGGAGGGTGCTCGATACGAGCCATAGAGGCCTATGTTTCCTGTCGCCCTCCCAGCACCACCACAGATGGCAGCATTACCACCCATCCCAACGGTCCCAGTCCAACAGGGATAACTTCAGTATGGGAGAGTGTATCAACTCCAGCATGCCGCAGTCCCACAAGATTCACCTACTATTGAGGGTATGTTCTCTATTTAGGGACTATGGGGCGTATTCTATTTGATACGGGGGCCACACACTGTTTCATTGCCACGAGATTTGCACGCACTATTGGGTTGTTAGACACTGCAGAGAGAACGATTACTTGTGTAGATTCACCATTGAGTAGGGGTTATGTGATTTCCCTTATCTGTAGAGGTGTGGGTATAGAAATCGGGAGATTTACCTTACCTGCGGATATGTTAGTATTAGAGATGACTGAGTACGATGCAATTGTCGGTATGGATTGGCTAGTTGCATATCGAGACATGATTAATTATTTCAGTAGGAGTATTATATTTGTCATTCCCGGGCAGGAGATGTTTTTAGTGGCGATGCCTCTCCCTAAGGGAGGATCGTCCACTCATTTGTACAATATAGAGGAGGAGACCTCTAAAGAAGTGGCATTACCACTCGATTCGATTCCAGTTGTTAAGGAGTTTGCTGATGTATTTTAGGATATACCTGGACTACCTCCGAGTAGAGAGATAGATTTTGTGATCGATTTGACGACGGGAACTCGACCAATTGCCCGCGCACCTTACCGTATGGCGCCAGCAGAGATGATAGAGCTAAGGGATCTGATAGAGCAGTTGTTGGGTCAGGGGTTTATCCGGAGGAGTACTTCACAGTGGGGTGCCCCTGTGTTGTTCGTAAAGAAGAGGGATGGATCATTGAGGTTGTGTGTAGATTACCGGGAATTGAATAAGGTCACAATACGGAATAAGTATCTGTAGCCCCGAATCGATGACTTATTCGACTAGCTGAGAGGAGCTTCCTTCTTCTTAAAGATTGACTTGCGATCGGGATACCATCAGCTGCGTATCAGGGAATAGGACGTCTCGAAGACTACTTTCTTGACGAAATACAGTTCCTATGAGTTTTGGGTTATGCCTTTTGGCTTGACCAACGCTCCAGTCGTGTTTATGGACTTGATGAATAAGGTGTTCAGAGAGTTCCTAGACCAGTTCGTCATCGTCTTTATTGATAACATCCTGGTTTAGTCCCAGACAGAAGAGGAGCACGCCAAACATTTGAGGCAGGTTTTGCAGACGCTACATCAGAACGAGCTTTATGCAAAGTATGAGAAATGTGGATTTTGGCTGAAGGGGGTTCAATTTTTGGGGAATATCATTTCAGACCGGGGGATATTTGTTGATTCGGGGAAGGTATCCGCGGTGAGGGAGTGGGGACAGCCCACGACACCGATTGAGATCCGTAGTTTCTTGGGCCTAGCAGGATACTACAAGAGGTTTATTTGGAGTTTCTCAAAGATAGCGGGTACTTTGACACATCTGACTCGCAAAGGTGTGCCATTCGTCTAGAGCGCTGTCGGTCAGTTGGCATTCGATGAGCTGAAGGACAAGTTGACCTCAGCGCCTGTGTTAGCATTGCCTAGACCGGGAGTTGAGTATTTAGTTTACACCGATGTATCCTTATAAGGACTTGGAGGTGTGCTGCAATAGGTGAGTCAAGCCATAGCTTATGCTTCCCGTAAGCTTAAGCCTCACGAGAAGAATTACCTCACACATGACTTGGAGTTAGTGGCAGTCATATTCGCTCTTCGGATTTGGAGACACTATCTTCTGGGGGAGAAATTTCGGTTGTTCACAGACCACAAGTCTCTACAATACCTTTTCATGCAGAAGGAGCTGAATATGCGTTAACGTCGATGGCTTGAGTTTGTGAAGGATTATTAGTTCGATATCCAGTATTACCCAGGGAAGGCTAATGTGGTATTAGACACGTTGAGCCATAGGCCAGTAGATGAGGTGACCGGTGTGTGGAAAGCTAAGTGGAAGGAGTTGGGACACCAGGATGCAGTGTCCCGATCGTTCATGTCTGTGACGACTGTTACACCGCAGATTGTTACGAGAGTGATAAAGGCCCAGGAAAATGACTCGTTCTGTCAGGAGAAGATAGTTCGATTACTAGCAGAGGGAGCCGAGTCCTACACCGTTAGTTCAGACGGGGGATTACGCTTCAATGGGAGACTGGTCATTCCGAAAGGGGAAGACTTGCGACACGAGGTAATGACAGAGTCGCACGGCTCACGGTTCGCGGTACACCCTGGTAGGGATAAGATGTACCAAGACATGAGACGACAGTACTGGTGGAGCGGGATCAAGAGAGATATCGCCGTGTTCGTTTCTAAATGTGCCACTTGTCAGCTAGTAAAGGTTGACCATCAGAAATCGGCAAGACTTCTATAGCCATTAGAGGTTCCGACGTGGATATGGGAGAGCATATCCATGGACTTTAACACGGGGTTACCTACGTCACAGAGGGGTCACGACTCCATATGGGTAATTGTGGACCGGTTGACCAAAGTTACTCATTTTCTACCCGTAAGGACAGATTACACTACGGGACAGTATGCCCAGATTTTCATTGCAGAGATAGTGAGACTTCACGGGGTGCCTCTAAATATTGTGTCTGACCGAGACAAGATATTTGTTTCACGATTTTGGGAGAGTTTCCAGGAGGCCATGGGTACAGAGTTGCGGTTGAGTACGGCATATCACCCGCAGACTGATGGGCAAACAGAGCGAATAAATCAGATGTTGGAGGACATGTTGCGTGTGTGCATCCTAGACTTTGGAGGTGGGAGAAGTACCTTCCACTGGTGGAGTTTGCTTATAATAACTCCTACCAGTTCACCATTGGCATGGCTCCATTTGAGGCGTTGTATAGTAGACCTTGTCGTTCCCCATCATGTTGGTTAGAGGTGGGGCTGGAAGTGATTCAGGACACTTCGGCAAGGATAGAGATGATACGAAGCCGTATTCGGGTAGCTCAGAACCGGCAGAAGAGCTATGCTGATGCCAAGAGGTTCTTCAGAGAATTCAAAGTGGGGGACCATGTGTTACTCATAGTATCTCTTATGAAGGGGATTATGCGTTTTGGGAAGAAGGGGAAACTGGCACCAAGGTATGTAGGGCCATTTCCTATCATCGAGCGTATTGGGCGAGTTGCGTATAGACTTGGGTTATCGGAGCACTTGCATAGGATTCATGATGTGTTACATATTTCCTCTCTAAGGAAATATCTTAGGGACGATTTGCCTATACTCACATTGCTTTAGAGCACATCGATCTCTAGCCCAATAGTTCCTACAAGGAGGGGCCGTTTGCTATTTTGGACCAAAGTGAGTGGAAACTGAGGTCAAAGATAGTAACATTAGTACGTGTTCAGTGACGGCATCATAATGCCGAGGAGTCCACATGGGAGCGCGAGGATGAAATGCGCGACCGTTATCCAGAGCTATTTTTACCAGGTATTCTCTAGTTCTGAATTTCGGGATGAAATTCTGTTATTAGGGGGGAAGTATGTAATACCCCATAATTTTATTGATTATTATTTAAGGGATTAATTAAATTAAATGAGAATTAATTGGGAATTAATCCGGATATAAATACTAGACAGATGTGAGTTGGTATTTGATTATGATGTTAAAATTGAAAATTTCATGAGTATTGAAAATTCAGTATTGAAAATATTAAAGTTGTCTCGAGGCTGAAACAAGACAATTTGGAAACTTAAGTTGGGATGCGCGTGTCAGTCGCGTCATGAATGAAATAATTTAAATTAAAAAGTGAATTATATTTTTATCAATCGAATGGTCATTTTGAGTGCGCCAACATATCCGGAAGGGTCGAAATAGTCAGAAAACACTAGCCGAGGGTTTAGTTTGGGTCGCGGGGAACTTTTAGGCCAAACCGGCAACCTAGAAGGGTATTTTGGTAATTTTAAAAATTAAGGAATTTAGATCCACGAATTCAAGTGTTAATTTAGATATTTTAAAAGAACCACTAAGGCCATTATCAGCCAAAAAGGGAGAGAGTGGGCTACGGTAGTTTTTCAGAAAGTTAGAAAAAGCATAAAGGGTTCCCAAGCCAAACCATCTCCATACCATCAGTTTTGGAAAGGATTTGTGACCGGAAAAGAGGAGAAAATCAACCTTGAACCATCAACAACACATCTGAAGAACGAATCTAAGGCAAGTGTTTTGATGTCATTATTTGCATTGAATATTTCCTCCATGTGTAGTGTAGAAAACTGTTTATGTCTTGGAAATTTTGATGAAGAATACCCAATGGAATTATTGTGAAATTTGTGGTTTTGGGTAGTAATTTGCATGTAGAATGATTATGGACGAATTCAATATACAAATCATAGCTTTTGATGACATGAAATCGGATTAATAAGGAGTCTTTTTATGACATTAAATTCTGGGTTCAAGTTCATAGGGTTAGGAATAAGAATTGGGGATTTATGATTTTTGGCATGTTAATTTGTAAGATTTGACCCAAAAAGCATGTTAAGGAATGATCTAGGGTGACTAAAAATAGTTTACAAACATTAAAAACGTATTTGGATAGTCTTAGGGTGGATTTAGAGAAGAGGAGAAAGAAGAAAAACGGATTTTGGGATTTCTGGGCGTAGTCTGCCATCTCGTTAGAAGACCTGCCCAGGTCGTTCGAACGGCCTCGTTCGAACGAGCTTCTAACGAGATGACAGTATCCCTTCTAACGAGTTGGTAGTTCGTTCTAAGCCTTTCGTTCGAACGACACTCGTTCGAATGACCTCATTCGAACGAGACTTCTAACGAGTTGACAGATGGCCTTTTAGGCCTGATTTTATTTCAAATGTCCCGTAGACTTATTTAATGGACTAATAACCTTCCCTTATTGACTAGTGGGTAAATTTGGGAGATTGGAGTACGTTCAGGAGTAAAACATAGAATTTCATAGTAAATCGAATGACCTTTATGAATTAGGAAACGAGTACCTAATTACGACGTGAGAAGAGTTGACTACTTTAATGTATATAAATCGGGGACTTATAAGCGTATGATATTAAATGATGATACAAGAACGAGAAGTATACCTCTATTAATATATTGAGATATAGAAGATGTGCGAATGATTAGTATATGTAGTTATCTGTGTATAACATACCTACCGTACTTGCTATCATGGGAGGTCGGCATTCGATCAGGGCGATCTAATCTTTGTGTGCCTACGGGGGGAGGGGGGATTTAGATTGGTACTTCAAGGACATAGGTCAGAGAAGGACTTATTGAGAAGTTAATAAGTCTTCTGATCATGGGAGCGTAGGTATGTGCGTGACCCATGTGATGTGAACTATGTTCGCCTCCATTAGGCGTGATTGTTGTCATTTGAGAACGATTCCTAAGAGATTCGGAATACGTGGTCCTAATGTACGTGATGTACCGGGATTGGATAGCAGAGTATGTGTGCACCGCAGCTTAGCCTCGGGGTGCTTGTATTGTATATTTATGATGAGAATAATATACTGTAAATTGAAATGCACTGTCATGTATAAATGTGAGTACAAATAATAGCAACGTTTTCGTAAAGATAAAAATGGAAATCCTCTAGTAAGTTGTATTACTAATATGGAAAACAGAGAAAAAAATGTAAGACACTCTGTTTAAATAAAGATAACGGAATTAAATCGTGAATCGTATAGTAATGTTAGATTTTATATTAGACTAGTTAAGATGGGAATAACTAGAATGGGTACGGGTACGATAGGAGTGTACAATTAGTTGAGAGGTGAGGAACTCATGTGAGTGCACACACTATCATGTACTTTATATTCACTATTTAATGATATTAAACACTTGCTATATTTTAAACTGTTTTCACAATCGGGCTCTGACCCATTTGCTTCCAAATATATTTTCTTTTAAAAACCTTTTAGGTGCCCAGCCACAAGGACACCAAGCATAGGAGTTCCATTCAGGTGAGGTACTGTAGCTGCTGTGGAAGTTACAGGACCTTGACAGTAGACGCCTCCATTTTCGATCTTGACTCTATATTATCAGATTATCTCATCTGTTGGGCATGTTGCCCTATTTCCTTTTAGAGATACTTTATCTATTCAGTTTTTCAGATTTTGGGTTGTAATTAATTTAGTGATGCGGACTTGGTAATTGTTTATTTCAGTACTCGGATTGTTGTGAGGATTATTCCTCCAGATTCATTATTATTTTATGGTTATTCTATTGTGACTATGTTGTGGTGGTTATGTTAGCATTTCATAATCTACTTATTGCATGTTAATCGAATTTAATTAAAATTGACAACTCACTTTTATATATTTGGTGGCTAGTAATTGTTAAAACGTATTTCGACAGTAATGCTATGAACCGAACCAACTTGGCATTTTGTATTAATTTAATAAAGGAGTAGCTACCCGGTATTTTATTAGTCGGGGTGTCACAGATCCTTGCAAGAATCACAAGATCGCAATTCTCTGTCAGCCTCAGCCTTCATCTTCAACAGTGAGTCCCCTCAGATATCATAAGCCAGCCATGGAGATGCCTTCTCCACATAGGTGTATGCAAGGATACAAAATTTTCTAAATGAATTCACAAAACTAGATATTCATGATATTTATTTGTGAATTAAACATTATTTTTCCAACACAAAAAGTGAAGCACTCTTGTAAAAGATGTATAGAATTATATCTAGTAAAAGTCTTAATCAAAACAAATTTGAAATAAGTATTTATAGGACGTTTACAAAACTCGAGGCGGTGACGACATTTGAACGAAATACTCCTGTAGTTCTAAAGAGATCTTCATCTCATTAATGAAAAACAAAACAGTATCCCCTCGCTTGATGCACGTTTGAAAAGCACTTTGAACGTCCCTTCAAACGACATTCAATTTCGTTTGAACGAGATGACAATCTCATTTGAATGGAAGTTAAAAAAATAAAATCAATTTTTTTCGAAATAAAAAGTCTTGTTCAATATTGATAAACAAAAATCCCAAAAAATAATTTGTAAATTAATTTAAACTCTAAATTGCTTTATACCTTTACGAGATGTCGGGAAGTCTTCAAACTTGAAGATGCTCGAGTTCGATTCGTCGTGACCCTGTGTAACGATTTGTAACGAGATATGCCGAACTAGCTTATATCTATTCTATGAACAATCCTATATCGCGTACGAATGATAGAAATAGTTTAATTGGTGATGGGTCGATAGGGTGTTACATCAACGAATAAATATAATTTATGGGCAATGCATAGGGTACACATGCGTAGAACCCAATTAATGAAAAGTTAGTGTAACAACCCGCGTAATTTTGGGGTATTTTCAAAATATAAAGGAAAATAAAGTTTTTGGTAAAGTTATTTTTATTGCTCAAATATGTTGGTTATTATTTTTAAATGTGATAATTTCAAACGGTTTTGAAATCGATATTAAAATGGAGTTTTAATTGAATTTTTATTATATAGAAGAGTCCTCAAACTTAAAACTCTGTAAGAGTCGTGAAAACATAAAACTCTCTAGCAACAAAAAAATATTTAAAAATATTGAACGGTCTGATCTAGCTGAATTTTTTTCTGTAGCTTCCTATCGTCTTCAGCTAATTCTCTGTAAAATTTCATCCAATTCCAACTGTCCGATCGTCCGGAATAAATTTTTTAGTGTTTGTGTCTGATTAGAACTCTTTTCTTAATCAAACTCTTAATCCTTTATATATCAACTAATTCGTGGCTTGGCTTTTCAATTCACTTTTTCTCAAACTTTTCAATCAAAAGACCTCTCAAAAATTACTGCCTTTAATATACAAACCATAGCCCCAAACTTATTCAAGATTTCAACCTTAGATTAGAAGGCTTATTTGGTGTTTTCTCGAGTTTGGGCTGGATTGGGATTTGCTTATTTTCGTGAGGGGAACGTGATGGTGTGTTTAGATTTTGAGGCTGAAATTATGTGATGATTCATGTCATGATTTTGAGGTATGGGGTTTTACACAATATGCTCCTTAATCTCGCGAGTGTTTCTCCCTTTGGTTTCATGTGATTATTGACTCATATTTGAATTGCTAAATTCATTGGAATCTGGAAATTTTGTTTGGAATCTATTTATGATTCATGTGGTATTATTATTGTGTTGAGCATGTTGTCATGAAGATTTTAATATGGCACGGAGGTTGGGCACCCGCCAATATTCCTTTTTCTGGATATGCTAGAATAATGCATAGGCGCGGTATGTTGGTGAGGTATGGTGACCCGGTTAATGTGTTGTTGAGAAATTATAGTGATATAATT